>JAGDQP010040321.1:0-17344 GCA_022664845.1 Lepisma saccharinum | reverse complement strand
GAGCCGAATTTATTCTAACCTACTCGTAATGGTACACCTTCATACCAAATTTCGTTTCTCTAGCTTCAGTCATTATAAAGTGGGGCTTAGGCGGGCATTTTGGATAAAAGATGGACACATTTTTAACGTTTTCTTATATTTTCGTGACATACTCGTGATGATACACTGTCATACCAAATTTCATTTCTCTATCTCGAACGATGTGAAAAATGGTATTTCAGCTGCCATTTTGAATCAAGGATGGTGAATTTTTTAAAACGTTGTTATGTTTTCCTAAAGTACTCTTGATAATACATCATTATGCCAAATTTCCTATCTCTGGCTCAAGCAGTTGGAAAATGGATTTATGACGCCCGCCATTTTGGATCCAAGATGGCGTCTTTAGAGATATTTTATAATATTTTCATAATCTACTAATAATGTTGTACTGTCAAACTAAATTTCATTATTCTAGCGGCAGCCGTTTAGGCTGTGTATTCTTTAAAAGTTTAGGGTTGGCGGCCATTTTGAATTCAAGTTGGCGACTTTTTCAAATTTTTAAAAAGTTTTCTTAATTTGCTACCAATGATGTAGTTTCATACCAAATTTCACTGTTCTATCTTTAGCCGTTTAGGCTGTGTATTCTTTGAAATTTTAGGTTTGGCGGCCATTTTGAATCCAAGATGGCGACCTTTTCAAAATGTCGGAATTTTTCCTTTATCTACTTATCATCCTCTACCTTCATACCAAATTTCATGTTTCTAGCTTACTCCAAACACCCTAAACAATATGATGAGTGAGTCAGTCAGTGAGTGAATGAGTGAGTGAGTCAGTTAGCCTAAAATGTGCAATTTCAGGGGTCCACAACTAGAACATAGTTTGAGATACGAATATGAAATTTTGTACATCTGCACATATTTGCCATATCTCCTTAACGGCAAAAGCTCATATTCCTATCTTTAACATCTTTTTTCTTACGGGGCCCCCAAATCGTCGATTTTGCCATAAACTCTTGTTCCTGTATAACATGCTTCTGGCAGTGCTAACGTTTTCTGACGTGAAGAACTTGGCTCATGCACTGCCGTGCATGTTGATCACGAAGCTGACTTTGTAAATAACATTACTTATTAGATGACAAAACAAAGAGTGCTTTATAATTTTGTTTAAAGATTCAAATGACTGAGTTCAATTAACCTTGTGTACAGTTGCAATTACGTGAAGCTTTTAATGAAAGAAAACTTTCGTTTAAGAATCTGTGGGATTCTCCAGCCCCAACAAAGCTATTTAAAAGTATACTAATTTTGTCTCTTGTTAAATGACACCTTAACAAAGGAGCACACACACACACACACACACTTAACGTCCCTAAAGTTTGCACTTCCGTTACGTGTGTCCAACGCTTCGGAGCACAAGTAAAGCCAGGCAAGGCACCCCGTGGGAACAATTGCCATTTTCTTCGTAGCTCCATTGTTTGTGAGAAGGTCAAAAGGTGAAATGAACCATCTCCGTAGGTTCTTCTTACCTTATATTGCATTGTGACTAAGAAAGGTAGTAAATTAAGATACAAAGATGAATTTCTTGTAATGATACAAGAAGCCATGGTCGCTTCTTTACTTCTTTTTTTGGTGAGTGAATGTTAACAATGCCTATCTCTACAGCATCTTAGGACTATAAGAAAATATATGGAAGGCAAGACACTATTCTAATTGTTCATTTGGCTAAGGCCGCGAAATTTGCTTGTTTAGTTATAGGTTCGAGTACTGCTTCTGGACACTAAGACCACTGTCTTCCTGAAGGAATATTTGCCTAGGCATGTCGTGCCTCAGATTTGTGACAGAAGTTGAATTTATTTTAAGTCTTTTGGCATCTTTGGCACAGGCTGGGATGAAAAAAGTATCAGCCAGGGCTTGTCTTACAGTATCATTCCGGCATTCGTCTGGTGAAACTGAAACAAACCCTGTAGAGCCTCAGTCAGGGTGACTTTCCGCGGAGTTTGAACTCGCTGTCTATTTCTACTATATGAAATGACATATACATTAGACTAGACTGATCCTTAAAGTGTCTACTTGTTTATATGTAGTCCATAAAATGTCCAGCTAGTCTGGCAGTTTTTTTGTGTGGCTGAAGCTGCAAAGAAATTTATTGAGATAAGCACGGTTGGAATCTATGTCTCCTGTCAATTAGCCATCTTAATCATCCTGAATACTATATGAAAGTGTTTGTGATTTCGCATACATTCAATCCCCTTTTAACATCATGAAAACACTACAATAAGTTATCAGTATCCAGAATCCTAGGCCAGTCATCGGATGTCTCTCTTCATGTACATGTAAGAGAGGAAGGGGATCAAATCTATCCCTCAACATAGCCTTACCTTCACTCAATCAATCTAAACTTCAACCAAACGGATAATTTCTATATGACTATTAAACATTAGTAAATACTACGTATAGGAAAAATTACACTATTTACAAGCAGCAACTTGGCCTACCATAACTTGTATTACTTACTCAATTTGCCATTGTTAAGCTATGCTATGACGAGGATAGTTAACGAACCGCTAGTGCGAGCGACGACAGAATTTACCCAGTAGTAACAGGCGTACTATCAAATGTCTGATAGTACAGCTGTGGCTATTCAGTAACTTTTCTTACCGCGTGCACTGGCGGCTGGTACACCACACCCGTGACAACAAAACTTTACAGAATAGCGTGCTCAGTGTAAAACTTTACATAATAATAGAATACTATAAACTCGTATATCATTATTCTCATGTAATATAAACCTTTCATCTGGAGTACATTTTCCACCGAGCAATCTTTACATTTAATGTTCGGGTCTGTAGGTTTTGGAAAATTCATGTGGGAAACTTAAGTTCAAAGAATTGCTATCCGTTAATTCGAAGGCTTCCTCTTTCATTGATTATATTACCCCTCTTATTGGCACTGTTTCTACTGACACAATGATAAATCTTTACTTGTCTTCAGAGAGTCAGAATAGGTGTAAGATATTCATCGAAGAACGCCGCATCTTTGTTTCAAACATTGTTGTTCATTCCGAATTGTTGATCAATTTATTCAGGCTTGGTGACAGGCAACGCATCAATAGTCTTCAGTGGGTATATTCAGATATCTGCAAAGCATACAATGTTCACCATCTTCAGGTCAACACCAAAGGCTTTGAGTTGTTGGCATCAGGAATAAATATGAACTGAGAAGAGATTATGAAGACGCTGATAACGAAGAGAAGGTTCTAAATTAGTTAAGAAGCCAGCGTTCTTTTACTGCTTCATTCACCTCCAGTTAATTTGGCTGTTGAATCTACGCTTATGCAGAATAAGTCTGCTTGTGGAATGATTTCAATATGACTAGAGAGTATGTCATCTTATTCAGGATTTTGCAGCATGTATATCTTTCTACATAGATGCCAAACTGTGGATTAAGGATGTGAAGTTCTTTGACTTAGCCTTGAAAATCTTCCGAACGTCTCAAATTAGCCTATAGAGTTGTAATCTTACTCGTACAGAAGCTGATCTCGTAGTAGCAGTTACTAGGAACGAATACATAAGCAGAATCTCCCTCGCTTGCATGGGTTCCTTAAGGCCAGAGTACCTAAATCTGGTTTAAAGCTGTTAACACTCAATAACAACACTGGTTTCAGTGACAAAGGTGTAATTCTTTAGCTGACGATTTGTTAGATGACCAATCCATATCAAACACTGTGGAATTTCCAGTTCGGAAGCACACGATACTCTCTCTACTGCTGTTAAAAACCAATAAGAATCTGATAGTTGTGGATATTCGTAATAACCAGTCAACAAGACAAAGTGCAACAGGCTATGCAAAAAAATATAAAAAGGATTTTTTCTAAAATACACGCTTTTTTAAGATGGACTAAAAATTTAAAAAAATAGTAAATTGAATTAATCTTATGAATCGGAAAATAAAAGCTTGGGTGCTCTTAAAGTGTTTTTTAAATCCTTTTTAATCAATTTTTTATGTATAATAGATTAAGTATTAAACTCCCTGCGAGACTGGCAACCCATTTTTCACAAAATAGTTGTGGCGTTGCGTGCATTTAAGGATACTTTCGAATTATTATAATTAATTAATTAATTACAGTTAACTGGATTCTTTTGTCGTATATCTAATGATTGAATATTGCATTGTCATCGGAAGCAAGCAAGTTTACAAAATTTCAAAGAAATGGGAAGTGAGTTTAAAATCGATTGCAAAATTTGTACCGAACAGACAGACAAGAAAGCGAGTTAATGGAAACATGTTAAAAATTGGCAGAAAATGATCAAGAGAGTTCAGTTTCAGTGGATCACTCCAAGAATCATGTTAACTTCAACCCAGTGCTCTGTTTGCAAAATCTATCCCTAGATGACCATGTTAACTACTGATTTATAAAATTCCATAATATCCACACATTGCATAATTCTCAATCTTTACATTAGAAATATTCTATCAAACTGTGCTAACCTTCACGGGCGATAGCTTTTGAATACAAGTGAAATGTAATATAAGTTGCTACATGTTAATAGTGTTCAGGTTTCTTAGGTAGAATTTCAAGACTGACAATATATTTAATACGGAACATATCCATTAGTCAAACTTTAGCTTCTTTTAAGGTGTTATACCTTACAGTAAAAATAAAGAATTTTGGATGCAACTCAGATGACATAACAGTTTCAGCACACATAATGCTATCGCACTAGAATTTGAATATATGGCTTTTAGGCATTTATAGGTCAGGCCGGGATAGGGTAGGAGAAGGAATGTGGAAAAGGGTCTGCCAGAACCCCCCAGAAACAAAGTCAACACTACCAACTGAGTTATGGCCACTCTGTTTTTCGCACCAGTCTCTTGTGCGAAATCCGGAAAATAAGTGGAGGGGTTCGAACGGAATATGCGAGGTTTACATGGGGGTAATCAAGTTGGAGAACCTACGATACAAATACAATGATAATGAATAAAACTTGAAATTTGAGAACATGGAATCAACAAATTATGAGTAAAAATTTTGAAACAAATTCTGACAATCACTTAGAACAAATTGCAAGTCTGACCTTTGCAATGAAACCATTACAGTTCGTATGGGATATTGAAAGACTTATTCTATATTTTCATTTCCTCGAAAGGGAATAACTACAATTGCAAATCATAATGAATGTACCTCTTACTAAAGTCACGAATTTAGAAACGACTTGTTGATGAAAAGATCACAACCCTCCCCACTTTTTGATAAAACGTTAAAAAGTTATTTTTGTATTTCACACAATTTGAAAATATATCCTGTTGTTCGACAACTAATATAAAAATATTTGAACGATACCATTCCCCATTACAAAGCTATTTGTAGTCAATGGCGGAAGTTATTTGTCACAGTGTGTCGGTGGTAAAATGTGGGAATAATTTATCCATGTGACATATATTTTTCAGCAGTGATGGATCAATATTTTCCAGGGAACAAAAATGTTATTCAGTGAAACTGATGTTGGAATTTCGTGATCAGCAACCTTTGTTGTTGGTTGATCTTTTTTCCTTGTTTGAGTTCCTAAAAAAATGGTGCTTCATTGTATATTCATAGATTCAGAGCCTTGTATTTTCACCTCTAAGCGGTGACAAGGAGACAAATATAATCCCCTGAATCTACAAACACACTTCTATAATACATCTCTTCTTTGGAAGTAAGAAAAATCACACATAGGGTCTGTCTGTCTGTCTATTGTTCCGTACAACGATTTTAACAAAAGTTAAAGCAGTAATAAGGGCTTAAGAAAAAGTAATAAGTTTCATTTACGTACGGTATATCAAGGCCTGTTTTATCCTCCAAATATAAAAAGCTTCTCTATAAGTTGTGCTTAATAAATTTTAAACTCAAATGTGCAGAATTCATAAAGAAAATGGTGCATAAATGAGTAATTGGATTGGGTGTCTTTCTCTTGTTTAAATCAACAAAACAGGATCGAAAAATATTGTTTTTAACGTTAAATTTACTCCATTTAATTAATTGTGTAGGACTAATGAAAATACTTACTGTAATTTTTCCAAAATTGAAGGCTACAAGCAACAGTGTGCTACAAATAATCCAATAACAGTTTCGCAAAGTGCGAACTACAGTGAAGGTCGACCGCCTGTAACATCAGTCATAGATGGACGATATATCCGCTTGTCTGATAAAGAAAATTGTCTGCCACATCAACTGAGCTACATGCAGACGGTGTTTTTTTTTGCCACCAAACGATTTGTATTAACAGTCGCAGACGACTTCATGAATATGGCTTTGTGCTAGAACAGAGGTTTCCAACTGGCGGCTCGCCAAGACTTTTCTCGTGGCCCGTGAGGTCAGTTTGAAAAATAAATTAATATATTGATGGAACGAAGTGTGTCTTCCGATATAGATCTTTTTACTTTGCCATAAAATGTCCTCCTTCCACGACGAAAGTTAATTAAGATTATACTTCGTCCTGGCTTTTCCTGAGGACGAAGTTCTCCTATTTCGTTTCTAAATGAGGTCAAAATTCTTGAACCACCACCGACGGAAAAATCATTACAAACTGAACTACATTTTCAACCAACTAAAAAAAAAAGAAAAAAAAAAGCGGATGTTCTCATTATCTCATTATTGAAGATTAGAAAATTACGCTCGAAAAAAAATTAAATCTAAGGTAGATCTCTTCGCTGGGAATATTTTTAGTTGAATTTCCATCCATTCAGATGAAATGCTCATCTTTTGAATATGCAAACGATCAATAAAATATTCAAAATTTACATTTAAATTTAAAGTAACGAGAAGCAAAAGCAAACATTCATTCATAAGTAGTAAGAAAGGAAAGTAATGTTCTTATGAAAGAAAAAGAGAAAAAACTTGACCTCGGTGGGAATTTATAACCTGCTACCTCCGGGCCAATGATCCCTAGGCTAGCTGAGCCACTGTAAGAGAGCGCCTTCGAAATGTTCTACCCCGTCCTGTAAGGGCTTCTGTTGTGATTTTGAACTAAACAAATTGACTTCGCAGTGTAGGGCTTTCTATTTCGACAACTTTCGCGGTAACAAGTGGCAGAAACAATCTTGGAGTATCCCTAATGTACTGTGAATCACTCTGAAAAGATGAGATATCTCCCTTTCAAGTTTGAAGAATAAGTTGTTGAAGACACTACTAAAAAGATCATATTTTCTATCCACAACCGAGATCATATTTTAAACCACTCTTTTGCATTGAAAAATTCAAAATTTTTCGATGAGACCAAATTCTCATCGGAGAAAGGTGAAGCAAAGATCGAAGAAAAATCTGCATTTATAGTGTTGCTTAGGGTTCAAGGTTTCATTGCATTATCCACAAAATGGCGCTTCGTGGGAAATCGGTAAAACTGAACTAAGTATTAAAAATAGTGGTGAGAATAAGAAGCATGATTCGAGGTGGAAACATTGCTTTTCTTCATTGACAGCTACGACAGTTTTTTTAGGATGTGACGTGGAGGATGAGTGGGGCTACCGTGACTTGCTTCTTTATAAGGAATTAAAGCCATGTGATGTGGCTAAGTGCAAGAAAGGATCTTCAGATTTTAAAAAAAATAAGGAATGAAGTTCTGCGTTCCTTATCTGTTAGCTTCATCGAACACTATTTACAGGAAGAGTGCGAAACCACAGATTTCTTTAAAAGCTGCCATTTTTATCATCTATTACAAGGTTTAAATGAAAGGTATCTGAATTTGCAGGGAAGGAAGCCGCTGGTATAAGATCTGGTGCCAAATATAAACGTGTTTTTCAATAAGCTGATGTTTTCAAGCTCACTTTGCTCAGAAAGGTCATTTCCAAGCTGTCAACGACTAGCAAAAGCGGTAAAGATGAAGATGAACTTGATTTTTATGAATTTCTTTGAAGAAATTTTGGTTGAGTTTAACACCAGATTTTGTACAACTAAAATCCAGCATCCAGCTGCTGGTGTCAACATTGAGGAATAAGAAGCCTTTCTTCAATTTGAATTATGTGATGTGCAACGTGAAGTATTTCTTGAGACTAGACAAAAAAAAAAGACCAGACGTATTTTCAATAGGAAAGAACACATTTCCGAAGACTGGCGTAGTCAGCAAGGTCCACGGGCCTTAATCCTATAGAGTGCATACGGAGTGCTCTGGGTAGAGGCGTAACTCACTTTTTTGTCCTTCCACGAAATCTGTAAGATCTTCAAAAGTGCTCTCCGCCAATAATAGACTCAGATAGCCGCTAATTGACACCCTTATTAACAATATGCACGCTGTTGTGAGGCATTGGTGATCATATCCCTTATTAGTGCCCGGCAGTGGACTTTTGGTGCATTCTTAGGATCGACAAATTTGTGGGTTACGTCATTGAAACATTATTTCTTGTGAAAAATTGTCCCTTGATTTATTGAATTTCGGCACTGAGTGGCGTACATCAAGTTCTTATTCAGTTATGAAGAATCAATTGTGCTCCATCATACGTTGGTTTTAAAGGGGAAGGCAGTGACCATGGTCTTTAAGTACCATACCAGCGTTCGCCTTGTGAAATTGAGGAAAACTGAATAGCCTAATTCGGTATATCCGACCGCAGGGTTCAGTCAAACCTTCGTGTATCCCCAGTGCCATACTGAAGTCCACAACCATAACGACGAGATCACGGGGACAGGATTATTTTAGCAACGTGATGAGAACATCAAACTTTCGGCAAAGTAATGACAGAACAGAGAAAATCTAAGAAGGTAACCGTACGTATCGCTTTCGCCATCGACAAATGATTGCCCTGCCTCCTATACAGATATCTTACGCTAGCGTAATATAAAGCAAACGAATGTGTTTAGAACAATGTTCACACAAAAACTGAAGAAGGCAGTAGAATATGTACTTGATAGAAAAGGCAGAAGAGTAAGTAACAGTAAAAAAATATTATAGGTAAAACAAAAAGAGACACGCAGGACAAACTGAAAAAGTTAGACTCGCTCTCGGCAAAACACTAATGGTCATGAAAAGTATATATTGTTTTCAGTGCAAGTTCCAACGTTAAATTATTAATCATGTATCCTTTAATAAGAATTCCTTCTACCACTACGAATACATTTCAAAATGGTCGCAAAAGTAAAAATAAGTAAATAAAAAGCAGTTGCATAGTTGACAGGGGACAATTTTTTAATAATTTCAAAAAAAGAGGGAAAAAAAGAAATAATGTTGACCTAGTTAAGAAGTTCGAAAGTTCAAAACTAGATTCGTTTTGTTTTCTTTGACAAAAGTTCTCTATAAAAATATAATGCAAGAGAGAGAAAGAGGATAAGAGATATACAGAGAGAGATTCTGCGTGACGTCAAGTACCAAGGACAGACTCTTGGTCTCCGCCCATTCTGAGAGTAATGTCATCTCGGTCCTCTTGCGAGCAAACGCAAGTAGTCACGAACTATCTTTCTTCTTTTTGGAAGTTAAGGCAGACTGGCAGGGCGGTTATTGAATGCCAGAAGTGGTTTACTGGTCGTCGTCTCGCCTTTCCAAACTTCGATTCTCGCCTTTTCCCTTCTCCCCTCTTCTCAATCTCTTCGGGATTTCCACTCGACCAACTCCCTATGCATACACATTTTCTTGTACTTTTCTATAAGGACAGGCTAGTGGTGGTTTATTTTGGAACCCGTTTTTCTTACACAAGGATTTTTTGAAAGTATCTTTCTAGCTATATAGCTTCTTAAACCAGCAAATTGCATATTCCTCGCTTCTGAAGCGTAAAGAAGCTGACGGCAGAGATAAAATTATGCGAAAAATATCAAACACCGTCTCTACATTGACACTTTCCCATGTGGAAGTAACCAAACTTTATATAAGACAGAAGAAACACATTTCTGAAATATCAAACTTCGACCCCGTCTCGATTCTTTTTTGTCCTTCCATGAGAGACTTCAAAACAAACAATGCGTGGCAAATGAATAGTTTTTCTCTCCTTGCAATATAACAGATCATGTAAAGAGAAGGAAGCAATTGATTTCATTTTATATTTTGTTTTACCCGTGATAAATAAAAATGTCAATTGTATCAAAGAAATATACCAAATGTCTGTTGTAGGAAAGAAACAGAATAGCCTTTTCACTATCTTGTCAAAAGTGTTTGCAAGAAAACCGTCTTTTGCGTAGGTTAAAACACTTTGGTCGTTCACTTCAAATGTACTGTATTTATTTTGGTCTAAACGCTTTTTTCATCACTGATCATATTTACATCTCATCTGATCTGATGCTTGTTTTTCAAGTCCTTAAATGTCTTAGTGAAATCTACCAGCTCCTTTGCTGACATTGCCCATTGATTTTGAAGAGAAATCAATGGACGCTGGTTGCTCTCATATCACAATCCAAGTTCCTGAAGTCATCACGTTTTTTCTATCATTCTTTCCGCTATGCCAAATTTTACAAAAGGAAAAAAAAAGTTAATGTTGTCTCTGAGTGATAAAGCTATCTATGACTAAGTTGTTTATACTAGTTTTACAGTATAAAGGAAATTTTGACTTTATGTTATTGCAGAACATAACGCAAAATGGTTTCCAAATGGGAAACCTTTCGCCCTTGAGAAGGTCTTTTCATTCTGTCCAATCACGTAGCTCCAATGTTGTTATTTGGTATTCCAGGAGTAGATACATAATGCGCTACAAACAAGGAAAACTGGCAACGTAACGGGGCTAGTACTTACACGGAATTCGCTGTAAATGAAAATGATTCCCTCATTGGAAACCTGTTTTTTTTTGTATGTGATTTATGTTAGGAAATATTGTGCTGTTTATAAACTTTAATGCATTAGTAGATTCACAACTTTACACATTTTCCCTTTTTCTTCCAATATAACACCTCGGGGGAAACAAAATGGTAAGCGCCATAAGAAAATTACCACAAGGTATTGAAAATAGGATGCAATTGTGTCTAAATCTTGAACTTCGAGCGCAAACATTTTTGTTTTTCAGGTATACAAGCAGTTGTTGGATACAAAAAGCAAAAAGTTTGCGCTCGAAATTTCAAGATTTAGACACAATTGTATCCTATTTTCAATACACTGTGGCAATTTTCTTATGGCGCTTACCATTTTGTCACCCCGAGGTGTTATACATAATATTTTCTTTGGTCCCGTTAATACTAATTGTCTTGCGATAGTAATTATGATTAGTTAAGTTTAGGGTAAAGCGACATATCTGAACTCTAGATGGCAGGATAATCTTGCTATATCTCTAATGTATTTCCTCGTTGCATATTTCAATTCTGCTCTTCCAAATTCATACGTTAAAACTACACTTTTTTTGTACACATCATCTTTCAAAATGCCTTCGGTTTACGCTCAATAAATACAGAAAATGTCTTAAATTCCATCATGTACTACTGAAGATGAATTTATACACTCAATACATCACGTTCAACAAACTTGATGCACAAATTGCGAATGTATTTTATTCCGTTAACAGAAGACTTATTCACTCAGTTACTAACGAAATAGGAGATGTATTTAATGTGTTCCTGGTAGCCCAAGAGGCCATCACTGAGATGTTCTAGGCTCAACATTCGCGCACGCTATTTTATTCCTTCCTAGGCTACCATAACTTTTAATACTAATACCCTCTTCTATATTTACATTATTGCACATTTAAAATGCACAGAAGTTATAAAAAATGGACTTATGGAAATGGACGTACGGAATTCAGGGTTGAAAGAAACTCCGGAGGTATGAATTTCGGATATTTGTGACATTAAAACAGAATATGAAATTTTGTTGCAATTAAATATTTACGTGTTTCAGTCATTAAGTGCAGGAAAATATACTCAATTCGTGTACTATTGAGAATTATAAATGAATGATTTTTCGAAGGCAAAAATAAATGTATATTTCTTGAAAGAAAAATAATTCACTTACATGCCAAAAAGACTGGAAAGATACAGAATAAATCTACCTATAAAATACGATATCATCATTCTTTTTGGCAATAACGTGACTCAGAGAGAGAGAGAGAGAGAGAAAGAAAGAAAGAAAGAAAGAAAGAAAGAAAGAAAGAAAGAAAGAAAGAAAGAAAGAAAGAAAGAAAGAAAGAAAGAAAGAAAGAAAGAAAGAAGTATATGGACTGTAACATAGAAAAGAGAAGTACATATATACTTTCGGATTCTCGATACGAAATTTGAGTTTTGAATTTTAATTTAATTTTTAAGACCTTTTGGCAACTTTCGCTCAGGGTGGGTGCATGGTGATGGGAGAGTTGGTGATATAAAGAAACGTGCGAGCAAAGGGTAGAACCCGAGAAAACCTACCTACATGGTGTTTGTCCACCACGCAGTCCATATGGCACAAGCGGGGATTGAACCAGGACTCCAAGTACCAGAGGTGAGCAACCTACCACTGAGCCACCGCGATTGTCTATACGGATACGTGCGATTTTCTGACTGTTGATTTGAGACGACACAGAATATCGTACGCTTTTTGAGACCACAGGGAAAGTGATCGTGCATTTCTCGACCACTCTACTTATTTTAAAGTCAGCGTCCTCCTAAACAGTTAAGTTCATTAATGGTGAAATGTATTACATCCCAACTACGCATTCAACAACACCGCTCGGTCGCTTGGAACTCTGAGGCACCCAAAGCTTAGCTAAGGTAAGAATGAGGAAGAAATCGTCTGATGGACCTAATGAAAACCAGAAGATTCTAACTTGGCTTTAACTAACCCGCCTTCGCCTTCTCCCGGCAACTCGGTTTGCCAAAGGTAACAATCTTGTTATCACTTACTAATTTGTTAAATATACCAACAGTTTCAACATTTAATAAGCAAAACGCAAGGGTCGCAAAACACACAGCTGGCAAAACAAACGATATCCTCTACACACTGAGGAAACACCGCGACAGCAACTTAACGTCATGGCAGTAGGGCCGATCTTAGTGTTATTTACGAAATTAACTTATATTTAATAGCCAAATGCAAATTCCGCGACTCTTTAACGTCCCAGGCATGATTTAAGTTTCTCATAGAACCAACTCTAAGGGATTCTCATAGAATCAATTTTTGATTATGTTTTATCATTGAAAGGCGTATGAATAGGCAAATCTGGACATTATTTTGTCCGAATACCCGAGACTTTTAATTCAGATTTAGAAACTCGGCATAAGAAATCGGATTACGGATAAAATTTTGTCTTCATCCTGATATTATCAGAATTTTCATCAAGTGGATATCTACCATCCGAACTCAAACAGTCATTCAGATTTTATTCGTCATCCAGATTTTATACGTCATCCGTATATCCTTTACATAACCTAACTGACAGTTAAAATTGTATATGGTAGCCCAGGGACATTATTATCAAAGAATATATCGAGCAGAAATGAAAATAACGAGTCAATACGAACGTGATTTATATTGTTCTTAACCAACACTCCAGTCGAGTGACGATTGCAAGCAGATTTTACAAACCATATTATTATTTCTTTACTTTCTAATCTATATAGTCCCTTTATAGAAGTACCTCCGGGCTACCATATTGAAAATTAAGTTTTACTCCGCACCAGAGCCAACATACTTGAATCGCACATACGAAATATTTTTAACAGTAATGTATCAATGGATTATTTTATTGAGCATACGAGAGTGGCATTGCTTTTAATTCTTCATAACAGATGGATGGCCTTTCTGTATTGTGAAATGTGTATTGCAAGAACTATGTAACAGAAGTCATGATAGTCTATTATCTTCTGTCTCTTGTAAAATTTATATTTTATTCTATACAAAGCGATGGCGACGGCTGTTTTACTTACAAAACGAAAGGCATTTATTCCGAAGTTGGTCGTCCGCCTGGGTTTCGACGAAAATCCTAATAAAAGCTAAGAAAATTAAAAAAATCATCAATTTTTACGTTCAAATCTAAGACGGGAATATAAACAGAGTGTATTGAAAGTAAATTAAATGATGCTGATGAGGAAATTATGAATGTCAGTCAAGATGTAATACGTATGAAAGAAGTAGAAAAACGACATATTACACAAATAAATAATCTTACATTAAATGTAAATAAACTGGAAGAGCAAGAGAAGAGTGCACAACTAAATAGACAAGCGGAAGAAAAGAGAGAATCGTCTGAGCGACAACGAGAAAGGAAAATTGAGGAAAAAATCGAGAAAATGGTACGGTACATATGATGCGATCATTTAAACAAGGATTATTAAACCTGAAGAAGGAATTACGTTATATGTTTAATTTTGGGAAGATGAATTGTTCGGATATGTTACTAGTACAGGAAAGAAATATAGTAAATTCTACAAGGAATGTTGAGACAATGCAAAATGAACAAAAACATCAGAACAGAGTTACTATGAATATTTCTAAGTCAACCAAAGGTTTGTTCTAATTCGGATATGCCAGAAGATAGTAGAGGATGTTGTGTTGAAGATATACATGCAATGAGGAAAAGGTTGAACGAATATAGACATAATACTATAAAATGGTGTAAAATTAAAAGCTTTTCAACAAAAATCATTACTATGGCTAAAGAAATGTTAGATATACATTCTACAGTGCTAGCTTGAGTTGTTATACTTATATTTCAAACCTTGCCGTTATACATTAAGAGTAAATTAGAACGTTCAACAACTATATCTGAGCTTTCTAAATCTGCATCAAATTTGGATTAAGAGTATGAAAGGATGGTAAAATCTAAACTTACTAAACCTCGGATGGATTTGGGAATAGCTTGAAGTAAGCAATGCATGGCAGACGATGTTTCAAGTGGTTTTATAAGTGAAGAAAAGGAATCAGAAGAAACATTAAGTATTTCTAGTAAAGATATGAATCAATGTTTGCGAGGAGTTATAGAATGTAATGGATCAGTCTGAGGTGTCAAAAGAAAAATTACGTGTACTAGCATCACCAGATGTTGATAAACCAGTTTCTAACGCAGAAGGGGTTTTAAGTATTCAAGTATGTCAGGAACACAAGAAGGATATCTTGAAGGTTCATGTTGATAAGCAAACTAATGTAATAAAATTCTCAGATGAATTAGGGTTGCGAGACTAAATTGTCAAATCGAGATCAAACTCAGATGGTCAATGCACGTGACAATAATAACAGATGTCTTGAGGTTAATAAAGATGTTGAAAATAATATTTTCAATGGGGATCAGCTCTTGGAAGCAATAACTGAAAAGGAAAAGAAGAAAGAAGAAGCAAAAATTCCTGTGGGAAGTAAACATCGCAATAAAATTTACGACAAGCTCTGAAATGACATGTACCGAGAGGCTCAAAGAAGTTTTGAGGAAAGAAATTTTGTAAAACAGAAAATATATGTCTTCAGGCATATCATATTGTCGAGGACAATGACTTAGAGCCTAAATCATACGAACTTATTCGTTTGTTATTTCTAGAAGCATTGCAATGTAATTGTACGAAATTACAATTATGTATAAATTTATGAATAAGAAGAGGAATATTTTCCCATACTGATCAGAGGAAGAAGTAAATTCAAATCTTGAATTTTGTAAGCTGGTGTCGATTAACATTAATGGCAGGAACTGGAAATGTAATTTGGAATATGAAACATTGAACATTGACGAATGGTAGAAGCTGAATGAGGAAACACCCATGAACTTAACCAATGTTATCAACTTTGATATTTTAATATTTGAATGATATTGTGATTAATTCTTTTATAGACGATGAAGATGATATTGTCTAATGATCATTCTTTGTTATTACAGAAAAGCTTATTTTTTTTCAAAAATATAGTTTTGTTTATATCATTTAGGGCCATTTATGATATGGGTACTTGTGAACTACAAGTACAAGTTATGTTACATTACGTTATGTTTTAGCGGGTTAATGAGATTAGCTAACTTAGCTTGTTAAAGGCAAGTACAAGGCAAACAGGATAGGCTATATTTTGAGTTGATTTGATATATTTAGGTTATGTTAGAGCGTTCTATTGTTACTCTTGTTATAGATTCGGTTGTTTTATTATGTATTCTAGTTAGATTAGGTATTTTGGGTAACTAACAATATATATATTCTATGTTTTACCTGAGAATGGTAACGTTACTCCGGGTTTCTTGATGTTTTACACAATCTGGTAGATTGCTTTTGTTTCGAATGTTTTCTTTGATTATTGAATGTTTTCAACTTTGTATAAGAGATGTCGGACAGGTGGATTACTGGGAATTTTAACTTTGGTTAATTGAAAGCATGGATTATACGAAACCTGATATTTGAAATGAAGCAAAACATTAAGTAGAGAAACATTGTACAATGCAATATTTTTATATGAGCATTTTCATAGACGATTATGTTAATTAACAATTGCAACATCAGCTGTTTGGCAAGACTTCTATGCTTAAGAAAGGTATGTCGGGATTTGTCTTGTAGCTTGTTAAATGATGCAACTTAACGTTAATCCTAATGCACATGAAGCAAATAAAGATTTATAAGATATCATAATAGTATTTTATATACCTGCTTGGGTTTGAGTGAAGACACTCGAATCCTCATCTAAAGAAGGTGTGAGCAAATGCGTAAATTCTCTACAGTGGGTACCCTTAAGCAAGTTGTTCATTCTCATCGTGTGACGTCATACTTAAGAAGAATATGACTAGTTGGACATCATACATGTGTGACGTCATATATATATATATATATATATATATATATATATATATATATTATTGATAATATGGATTTGGTCTGTTTCTAGCCGTGCAGTACTTTATTTCGATTTTGTATTTCCCAGCCAAGCCAGTCTCTTCAGCTTCGTTCCTTGCCAGTTCATCGCCTCATTATTTCGTTTCGAAACAAAGTATGTGCTACGTTTTAAGTTCCTTCATTGCGGTAATTCCTAGCTGGCTGCTTGTCTTCTTGATCGAAAGCTTCCGCATTTGTGCGAATGAACTTCTATCAATTCAGCGGTTTTGGGGTATGGAAAGAGCCACCAGGAAGGTTTTTGTGACGTCAGAGTGTTGAGGAGTAAGGGAGTTCATGAACCGCCGGAGTGGATGACGGACAGAGAGAGTGCTTGATTTCGATAACCATAACATCGTTTATCGATTGCTGGCGATATTCAGTTTGAAGTAATCAAGAACCTCCTACAACTTGGCCATGTATCTGTGATACAAGTCTCTCTCTACACCATAGAGACCTTGGTTCGAGCCTGGACTCGACTTCGTCTAGGTTGGCTTGGCTGTGCTGCTCCGGTTGTTGATTGGTGGTAAGTGGAATGGTAGCTATAAAATTGTCAGTATACTTCAGACCCATGATCCATAATCTTAGTTTAAGGTTTTCTCATCCTCGTCTTTGATAGTAAATATTCTGTTTTGTAATCAGCGAGTTTTCTTCCAGTGAGTTTACATTCCCTAAACTTTAGTCTCTT
>JAGDQP010040320.1:0-17344 GCA_022664845.1 Lepisma saccharinum | reverse complement strand
GTTATAGGCTTAGAGTAAGCAACCTCCTTTCTCCATAGTCTAAGATTATACGGTAGAAGTTTGTTATAAATCTGAACACAAATGAATTGATTGTAGCGTAACATTTTGTAGATTAGTTCTGCCATCACTCTTTTATACTTTAAAAGTGATACGCACCACTAGGATGCTATATATTTCGATAAAGAAAGAAATAAACTCACCAAGTGAGCTGCGCTTAGCGGCCATCTTGCGGGTTTAGATAACTAACGTAAGGAGATAACCGTCGTAAGTTGACGCTGGTTAAATTTGAAACCCGCGTTAACGGTAACGTTTACATTATTAAAATGATCTTTATTGACGTTAACCATGGTAATATGTTAGTAATGTAAACAAGGCATAATTATATCATGAAGAACCATAGTTCCTCGAGTGACGCTGACAAATGAGTCTGTTAGCGGCACTCCAATGCATACAGCTAGTTTCGGATCTAGCGAACTATAAGCCTGATTTTGATGCTTGAACTTGCATTTGAAAGCTCTTTACCATACTAAGACACAGATAAAAAATGGGTTGATAGGACCTCCCTGGGACCCTCTTGGACGGTGCGAATAAAATTCAAAATTTCACATTTCTAACAATCGTACTGACTCCAGACCATATATGCGGCCGAAACTTGCGGAATCTTATTCTATATAGCTTTTAAACGTTGTATCACACGTCAAAATCGGTCAAGGGGTTCAAAAGTTACGAGTTTTTTTTAGCCGAATCACAGATTTTTTACAAATGATAGAAAAGTTTGTCCGTCATTCTGTGTGTCTTTTTGTTTAACCCCAAATGGTTGGCACAGGGGGGTTTTGTGGGGTCAATTGGAGCCCTAACAAGTTCGGGTAAATCGAAGCTTATTTTTTATAGGAGTTAGCGTTTTCGATATACGGAGCCTACCATGGTCCAAAATCGATCTTTTGATGCACTTTTTTTTTAATAGGTAGACTTACAAAATAAATGATATTAGTATTAAAAAAAATAAACCTTCGGTATAAAGAGAAGAGTGACGCAAGAATTCTACTCACAAAAGAAGTGATATCCATTTTGCGAGTGATTTTCTTTGTGTCACTATGGCTGAAGAGAGGATACTAAATCTCTTAATTTTGTTACAAAAAAAAACACTTCCACCATAGTGACACAAAGAAAATCACTCGCAAAATTGATGCCTTTTGTGAGTTGGACTCTTGCGTCACTCCTGTCTTTACCACGAAGGGATTTTTATTCTGATTTTCATAGACTAGGTTTTTTTTTACTGTAACCGAAGTCAAGTAATGCCACATATTTTCAATAGTACCGACATTACTTCTGTTGATATGTTTTAGCTGTCTATATTTAGTGAAGGCTCCGAAATTTTGATGAAAATGGACTTCCATATGTTATATTCCCTTGTTTCATGTCATTGACCTGCTTAGTTGAATGGCAACAAAAAGGGAAAAATTAAGGAGATACCAAACATCAAGTGATGATGATACATAGGAATTTTTTCACCAAGGAACTTAAACTTTCACTAAACATATACAATGGAAATATATCGAGGGAATTGGTGCTGATACTGGAAAAAAATGTGTGTCATAACTTGACTCTGGTTACACTTTAAAAAATAGTGTAAAGAATAGTTTGTAAACACATAATTCCAATATTTTATTTAAAAATATATTTCACTTTTACCATTGAGCTGCACATAACAATACTGGAAATCCAAAATTGACCAAACTTTAAGTTCACTTTCAGATTTTTACGCTTACCGCTGTGCGGCCTGTACTTTTATATATGTCTTAATGTTTGAGTTAGGTACTTGATTCTGCGTATAATATAGACTACATCCTGTAAATATTATTTTCGTTCTTTGTAAGAATTGAGGGGTAAATAAAAACGGACCACACAGCTATAATGCGCGTAAAATATTGAACTGAAGTTTGGTGAATATCGGATTAAATTGGAAGTGGACGATCGGGATGAACTATTATTACTTCCGCTCCCTGGCTTCATGTATTCATTATACATTTAATGATATCGATCAATCCAATGTCGTTTTAGAAATAGGTCAATAATTATTACTTACAAAATGTGTAATTTATTTGTTTAAATAAAACATATGGATTGAAAGTAATATAATTATTTAAATACATGTTAGGACAAATCCTTGTATGTCGATTTAATATTAAAATTTATGTATTTTTAGGATCACGACACAGTTCCTTAGCTTATACCATCGAGCTCTACATAAACGATACTAGAGTGACTACTTAATGTTGAAAGTTAGACGCCAGAGCAAATATTTGAACTCGTTTGTCCACTTCCAGTCTCATCCAACGTGGACCAAATTTTCAGTTCTAACTCGGTTTTATACGCTTCTTATCGCTGTGTGGTTCTATTTTTGATTTAAGTCTTAATTCCTGAGTTATTCATGTAAGTTATATCGTAATCTGCATAGAATAGAAAATACTGCAAATAATTTTACATTTTTTACCAGAATTAAGACATAAATAAAAAACGGGCCACACAGCGTTATTAAGCGTAAAAAACTGAATTAGAACAGAAAATTTGGTTCATAGCTGTTTAGACTGGAAGTGGACAAACGAGAATAATTGTGCTCTCCACTCCCTGGCTTCATATATTCATGAAATTTTCAATAGCTGCAGTTAGTCCAGTATCGCTTTTTGATAGAGGTCATTGGTTTATACTTTATCAATAAGTTTTATTTATTAATAATCACTATTGTTCCGTGTTTAATAGATTCACAACAGATATAGTTCTGTCATCTCTCTCCGTTAACTGCGCAGCATTGCTAACTCTTCTTTTCATCTTGAACATGAAGTAAACCATAAGACCAATGCACACGATTAACAAAATAGAACATACCACAGATATAGCCACAACACTACTATTATATGGATTTGACGCATCATTCAATTTTCCTTGATTGATTCCATTGATAGAGTTTGAACACGGACAATCAGATGCCGAATACGCAACTGTGTCATTTGTTGTCCTGTTTCTTTTGCGTCCACCATTACAAGAACAACTACATTCTTTAAAATCATTTGCATTACCATCACACGGAAGAGTGATCAGTTGATACCATGTCCAACCGATCATTTCTTCTGGTTCTTGACAAAACACGGTTTCACTAAATTTAATGTCATGTAACATTGTCCAAACTAATAGGGACTTCAACTTGCAGTCACAACGCCAATGATTACCAGACAGTCCTAATTTCGTGAGGTTGGACAAAGAAGAGAAAGTTTCAATATCCAAGCTTTTCATAATATTTCCATCAAGATATAAAGTTTTCAATCCAACTAAATTTGAAAATACGTTTGACTGAATCCGGTACAAGTCACATTCTCGTAAATCAAGCGTTTCCAACTTTGAATTTTTATCAAATTGATCTCCGTGGGCGATTCCGTGTAGAGGGTTACCTCGTAAGGAAAGATCGACAAGTTCTGTGTTATTTGCTAGCATTTTCGGATGAAATAAAGCCATCTGGCAATTGGACAAATCCAGATGCTGAAGAAATGGCACAGGAAGGAAAATATTCTCTGGTAGATAGGAGAAAGAGTTTCCATTGAGGAATAAGGTTTGTAATCGCGGCAGGTTAGCAAATGCGTCATGTGTAAGGTTTGTTAATTCACAATAACTCATATCGAGTGTTTCCAAGGAAGGAATGTTGAGTATTTGATCCATGTAACTTAAGCGTGTGAGCATATTATCTCTAAGGGACAAGTATTTAAGTTTTTTATTTTCTGAAAATGCGTGTAGATCAATAAGAATCAAAGATGTAGACGATGCATCTAAATGTTCCAGATCTTTCAAGAATGATAGTAACATTTCATTAAGTCTCAGCAGAGGATTGGATTTTATAATTAAATGAGTTACATTGGGCACATCAGCAAACTCAAATCCAGTAAACTTATAATTTGAATTACTACGAACATCTAGATATGTGAGACTTGAAGAATGTAGCTTGATAGAAGAATCTGATACAGATATAATACTTCCCCAAATATTTGCCGAGAGGTTAAGTTTCTTGAGGAGGTAATTGGTTTCGAATATCTCTGCCTCGAGTGAGAACACGTTCGCAATTGAAAGATCAACTTCCTCTATTTTCGTAAGACACGTGAAATGAACTTCCTGGATTCGAAAAAGAAATGAGTGACTGAGATTTATTCTTTTCAAGTTAGGCATTCTGCATAGAAAATCTCCAGGAATCATTTGGCGAATGCTGTCACTAACTTCTAGATTTTCCAAAGAATCAGATGTGAGAAAGGCTCCACTACGAAGCGAGAGATCCGGCGGATAGAATAAGGAAAATGTTGAAAATCTTATTCCTTGTGCCAAATTTAGGGGATTTTTATTAAGTATTAATGTTTTTAATTTAGTATTTGAGTGAATTAGGTTAGGCGCTATGTTTGAGATTTTATTTCCTGACAAATCTAAATAGGTTAGATTTGGTAATTCAGAGAATGTGATTGCGGAAACATTCTGTATCTCATTATTATCTAATATCAATCTTTCCACGTTTCTCATTAATGAAAACGTACTTTCTGGAATTGATTTCAAGTTGCACTGTCCGAGATCAAGAGTTTTTAAGGACAATGAATTGATAAACGGTCTATTTTCCGGAAGTTGAATGAATGGATTATGTCTTAGATTGATAGTGGATAGTTTCTTGTTTTCTTTAAATAAATCTTTGTCTAAAGCTTTTAAGCGACTTTTAGATAGATCAACAATTTGGAGGTTGCTCAATCCTCGAAAAGCATAAACTTCAATTTCATTCACTGAGTGTCCTGACAAATGGATTTCTTCCAACTGCAGAAAGTTTCTGTCCTTAAAGATGTCGTTAGATAAATGAGCAATTGGATTACTAGACAAGTCTAAAATATTTATATCATGTTGCAGTGTGGTAGGAATAGCGAATATTCCTTCGCTGGAACAGTCGGCTTTCTTCTTTCCCAATGGAGTGACGGAGCAACGACATACTTCAGGACAGGACGATGCACATTCGAAGACGAACAACAATCCCAAACTATACACAAGTAAATGCATGGATCCTGCTGATTTTCTTTCCATGTTAGCTTCTCCTTTAAAAGATGTCTGGAATAAAAGCAGAAAATTTAGTTAGTATCAGGTTTACTTATTTTATTAAGCATAATTTCAAGTATGTCTTAATGACAGGAAATAAGAAAACGAACCATTAAAATACTTGCGACTAACGACAGGATGAGCACACGAGGCTGAGACATTCTCGCGCATGCGCATTACTCCTTAACAGTAAATATTACCTCCAAGCAAGCACTACCCAGTTGTCAAGTTAGCGTATTGGTAGTAGTTCGGTAAGCTAATCTAAGGAACCCGGGATCGAACCCTGGTGTAGTTTGTCTTATTTTTTGCTTGATGACAACAACTTTTCTCTTTTTTATATATAAACGCATTAGGAAATTTAATCAAATTAGTGAACAAACGCATGTGGAGGTTAGGTAATTCAGGTACGGTATTATTTTTATTACACACACGATTAACTCGTGTTTTCACAATGTGCTGTTCCTGTCGATAGTCGCAAGTATTAAAATGGTTGTAAATAGACAACAGTTTTAAAACTTAATATAGGTTGCATTAAGTGAAAACAACTTAATATAGTTTCACGCGTGACGTCATTGGCCAAGATTATTAGAATTATAGGATAGGCCAAAATTGAAATACCTGATTCCCAGCGTACCCACGTCTGGTTGTCATTTTGGTATGCACGGCAGAAATTTAAAAGTGTGGAAATTGCTTAAAATGAAAGCGATGGACTTGTAAAACCGAGGTTTTTACTCTTTATTGTGTTGTTTAATTGTAAATTAGCATATCAATTTTTAAGAAAGCATATGATTACATCAATCGGGAAAAGTTATACAGTATCCTGATACGATTTGGAATTCAGAAAAAACTGGTTCAACTAGTGAAGATGTGTCTCAGCGACCCCATAAGCAGGGTACGAATAGGGAATAATACGTCAGATAGTTTCAATATTCGCAACGGATTGAAACAAGACGATGCCTTATCACCACTACTGTTTAACTTTGTGTTAAAATATGCGATTTTAAAAATTAAAGGGGACAAAAAGAGACTAACGTTGAATGGTTCGAATCAACTGCTCGTATACGCGGATGATGTAGATTTAATAGGGGACGATATAGATGCACTACAAAGCAGCACCGATGTCTTAGAAGAAGCGTGCGATGAGATAGGTCTACAGGTAAACATAGATAAAACAAAATATATGATAACAAACCGAAACACAGGAAAAAAACATAAGAATTAGGGATGAGGTCACAGAGAAAATAATCAAATTTAAATACTTGGAAGCATACGTAACAAGCAAAAATGAGGTAACGGAAGAAATAAAAAGTCGTTTAGTATCTGACAACGCATGTTTCTGTTCAGTCCAAAAACTTCTAACATCGCGATTAATATCAAGGAAATTTAAAATAAAAATATGCTGAATTGTAATTCTGCCGGTAATACTTGACGGTGCGAAAGTTGGAGTAGGACCCTAGCAGATGAATATAAATTACGTGTGTTTGAAAATAAGGTTTTGAGAAAGATATACGGGCCAAAACGGGACAAGGTGACTGGAGAATGGAGGAGACTGCGTAATGAAGAAGAGGCTCCACGGACTGTACCATTCGCCAGATGTTGTAAAAATAATGAAATCGCGACGACTAAGGTGGGCAGGCCATGTAGCTCTGATGGGGGAGAAACCAAGATTATATTCTATCCTGGTTGGAAGGCCGGATGGAAGGAGACCATTGGGAAGACCGAGACGTTGTTCGGATGACAATATTAGAAGAGATCTTCGAGAAGTAGGTGTTGGTGATGAAAACTGGCTTGATGGTGTCCAGGATAGAATCCTATGGAAAACGTTTGTTACTGCGATTATGAACTTGCGAGTTCCATAATCCATAGAGTTAGTTAGTTAGTATATCAATATTTTAGTTTTGCAAATAACATTCTCCCTAAATTTTGGCTTTCCATATCAAGATGGTAGCCTTACGTTGTTACGTTCGGATTTAGTTGTTTTAATTTTGGCCACTTCTTTAATTCCATGATTCTTGGATAAGTAAATGACGTCACATGTGGTACAACCTATACTTAGCTCTATTAATATTGGTAAATAAATGCCAAATGCTTTTGATTATCAGGGCCATAGAGAAAAGAATAGAATAGAGGGAGCTTGAGACGTATTTATGGGCAAGGGGATTGAAGCCAAGAGACGGAATGGACAAGACATTTCCACCACATTGACTGGCCTCATATTTAGAGGCCCTCTATACGGAGTATTGCTTTCTCATTATTTCATATGGGAAGGGAAAATTATTAATGAGAAGTGCGGTTGTCATATGAAACCTTCAAAATAGCTATCGTTGTTTTTGTTTGTTTTTTTGTTGTTGTTTTTTTAAAAAAAAACTTTTTCGCAGCGAATTGCCAATTGTAAAATGCTTGAAAATGTCCCAGATATGTTGTGGTGTACATTGTATTCACACAAGAGAAACGTGCGTTTCGAAAAGATTACTGGCTCGATAGTGATTATATTTAAATAAATCTGCTGTTCCTGGGCCGACACAAGCGTTGATTTTTCTTCTTCTTTTTAATGGGTATTCACTGAACTGGCGTAAGAAATGAGCTATTGATTTCGTCCATGGGATCATTGTCGTTGAGTACAATTTGAAACATCTGAGTTGTTAAGGTTTTCAAATTTATAGTGGATTGAGGGAAGATGACACATATTTTGGTCTAAGAACCATTGTGGACAAATTAAAAGAAACGAAAAAAAACAACAATTTTTTGCATAAATATTAATATTGAACATTCATGTTCGTCTGACAGAAATTCATCAAACTAAATGTATACACAACGGATATACGGGTCTTTAAACTAACAACTCAAAATAGGCATCTTACCCAACACATCAGTGTAAGATGCCCACTCCTTGGGGGGAGGGGGAGATGCCTAATGCATTATATTTAAGATATATGACAATGATAGTGAAACTGAAATGTGAAACTTCATCTCTACATTATGTATAATACGACTAAAATACATCAGAAAATAAATATCTGTTCCTATGTCCGCCATGACGACATCTGCTTGAAAGCGCGGATGTCTCTCCTTTATGTGATAACAGAGCATACACCATTTTCATGCAGCATTCATGTTACGTTTTGTGTGAAATAAAACAGTTCTTTATTAAATAACATACATTATATTAAATATGGTTACCGAGTAGCCGTAGCTCAGTTAATAGAGCGTTATCTTCTATTCGGTAGGTCCTGAGCTCGAGCTCCGTGACAGCCATCTTGACTGAGCTTTTTTTTTTCAGGGTTATTCTTAGTCGCACAGTGTTAATGTTGAGATGGTGACTTAGAAACTAATTCCTGGCCGACTTCTTCCCCATAGCCTTACCCAGTCCCTATTTTGAGCGGAGCCATAGTTACCTAAAGGTCATAAATGGCATTCAACTTCTATTAAATACGTAGGCAGGCTAACCAATTACAAATGCCCTTGTATATCTACATTCTATTCAAGGCCAGAAAACAATGAAATTAGTCGTATCTGGTGCATTGCATTTAGGTAGTGCGCATCTATCCCCAACTTCGAGAGAAGACGTTACATCACCTTTCTCCCGCCACACTCATAGTTTCTTTGTGATACAGTCTTAGCAAGTACTTGACAGTCAAAACCACCCTATTCAAGTGCATTTTCTAACCTGTCATACAATTTAGCCCAATCCTAAATTGTTAACTGACTAGAGGAAATTATTTTAAGGCTAAGAAGAAAGATTTTTTTTTTTATTTTTCAATGGACTTGCTTGCCCCCACGTGACAGATTAGGTATAATCCACTACAGCTCTTGAGAGAGCACCCTGGCTAGTTCTTTCGCGCCATACAAGTTTTCCACTCAGGATCATAGTTGTGGAATTAGACTACTGTAGCCATCTTCCACCGATGGGCATCTTTCCTCAATCCAGTCTATTTAGTAAGTAGAAATTTATTAAGTAAAATTTCTTCAAACCAAAAATATGATGGTAGGAGCCACCAGTATTACCTATTGGTTGACGTTGGTCTCTATCGTTTAATTCTCTTAAAGTAAACATTTTTAATTTTATTTGTTAACAGCTATATTCTTCACATTGATTGTAAACATGAATGTAATCATGAACCTCAAGACAACGTCTTAGGTCTGATTTTCTTCAAAGCGTGCGTTGCTTGCGATTTCCTTGAGTAGCCAACTGAAACACATGTTACACGCAGAACACGCAATAAAACACTTGTTTCAATTGACTACTCACCCAAATCGTAAAGCAGTGCACGCTTGAAAAAAAAGCAGCCCTTACGTTAACAGTATGGTTGAATTAAGGTAGATACACACCAGAAAAAGGAAGTTGTAGTAAAGGAGAGCATACTAAATTCATATAATTGAGCATGCCAGGGATTCCGCCTGAATTTTCAGTTTCGGGGTTTAAACTCAAAATTGGGAGGGTGTAAATGGAGTTTTGCACGGTTTCTATCGTTTTTTGCAGTAAAAGTTTTAAAGTTGGGGTGTTTTGGAGGATTTGAGGGGTTACACCCCACAGCGAGGGGTATGAAGCAATCAATGGAGCATGCTTTGCTCCGCTTCACTTTCAGCAGACGGTGTTCCCTCCACCATTTAAATGGGATTATAAATTCAGCTGTACTTTTCTCTACCCATACTTGCCTTCCTGGTGTTCGGCTACTCTTTGTACGTGCATACTGTGGTATTACCGAAAAGTTCTAAAATTAAATCAAAATAATTGCGACCAAAATAACAAGCAAATTGTTAATCTGTTGTTAACCAATTTAGGGGTATAGTCAAAGAAGAGAATAAGCCACATAGCCAATAAAAGTGTGATTACTATTTATGCATTGTTTACATAACTATCATCTTGCCATAGTTAAAGTTAACCAAGATCATTTTAGTAATGTAAACGGTAGTTACCGTTAACGCGGGTTTCAAATCTAAACAGCGTCAACTTACGACGGTTATCTTGTAACGTTAGTTATCTAAACGCAAGATGGCCGTTAAGCGCAGCTCACTTGGTGAGTTTATTTCTTTCTTTATCGAAATATATAGCATCCTAGTGGTGCGTATTACTTTTAAAGTATAAAAGAATGATGGCAGAACTAATCTACAAAATGTTACGCTACAATCAATTCATTTGTGTTTAGTATTTTATAATTTAAACCTCTGCCTTGTAACCTTAGAGTATGAAAAAAGGAGATTCCTTACTCTAAGCCTGTAACCTGTTTCTTTACTGACAATGGCAGTACAAGCACGATAACGAAGTTAAGTTCCGTAGTCTAAACGGAGTTATTTTAACAATGATTTTTACTATTGTAATAATCTTGGGAATCTAAACAAGGCATTAGTCGCATTCATCTTATACCTATTTGTAAGGTGATAATTAATCAACGTTTGATGTCAAATGAACAACTGAAACACCAGAACCCATCCCTGAACAAGCGGTGATATATGTTCGAGAAGACAGGTTGGGATAAGTTGTCTCAATGGAGGTTATGAGGGAAAACAAAACTAAAAATTTCATGCATTTTTACTTCTCTATCCTCCGTCGTAAATACCTTACAAGTTGCTTGAACTAGTCGCGAAATTTTAGATTTTAATATGAGTTGTGTTTTTTCGTTCTAATAGAGCATAGCTTCGAAGGAAGGGACCTAGTGTTATAGTAGGATACGAACCACGCTGCGGTTTGAATCCGAAACAGAGTGCGGGGCCGCAGATTAACAAGTGATTCAACTTGCTAGATAGGCCACTTCATTCTTTCCCACTCTCTCTCTTCCACGGTAACTTTCGCCGGGAACCTAAGTTTCAAACCTAGAAACCAGCGACTCACAATGCGTACCCCGCCAGAGATGGTCCATCTACGGAGGTAGGCCCTCCGAAGTATGATCTCACTCTTATTCGCTCGCACTCTCGAGTAGAGGTCAATGCCCAACTCCATTCTGGAGGGGATGTCAATGGGAAACTCCAGGCTGAAAGGTGAGGTCAAGTAGAGATCGATGGCGACTATATTCTGGAGGGAAAGTCGAGGGGGACTTCATTGTGGAGGTCGAATTGAGATCGCGAGCCAGATCAGAATTGGAATGGAAGACGAGTGGAGGTGAGTGGCGAACTCCGTGCTGAAGGGTAAGGTTGAGGGAGTCGCCAGAAAAACTAAAATTCAGACTTCCAAATCACCTTCACTCCTGAAGTGATTAAAGAAATAAATAGCGAAAGACTCTCGAAAATTCATCATTACGTAATCGTTACCCCAACATGACTAGTTGAGTGTTAGTAAACTCGTGAATCCAATATTGACGAGTTCACGTACGATCAACTACGGTTCGGGAGCACTCGAGACATTTCTCGAACTTTGATTCCCTTAATCGACTTTGTCAACACCTCTGGAACAAGTTTGTCACTTGCTGTGCACGACTCGTAATATCACAGAGAACAAAACAACGTGCAGCGAACTCAGAAGAATAGGTTTCACAACTCATATTTGAAATAGTTTTTTTTTTATCTGCTTTGTTTGAGGCGTTGGCCTGCATTAAACGCGGATAAAGCGAAGTGAAAGAAAAGGCCACTAATTTTTTTCGTGCCGTAAAAGAACAGCCAAGTACGATCTGGTGACTTCTATCGTTCAATGATGAAAAAAGTAAGGACGGCTTTTCATACAGGCGCTTGCCGAGTGCTTTGCTTGCGATTTGGCTGAATAGCGAATTGAAACACGTGTTTAAGTACGTGTTCTACGTGTAATACGAGTTTCTATTGGCTATTCATACAAATCGTAAGCAAAGCATGCTACGAGCACATGTAAGAAAAGCCAGCCTAAGGTGGAATCCAGCATGGAGATTGTGCGCATGTGCTACCGTCAGGGTTCAGCAGTAAGCATACAATTTGGATTGCCTATGTGCCGTTGAACAGGTTTAGCCTAGACCTTAGACAAACAGACGGCACCTTGATATAAGTAGCTGAAAAGAAAATCCAAACAAGTTCAAAATAAGATTACTATATCGAAACTAACCTGTCCCTTTCTTCATGCGATAAATTAATGCTGAACCCTGGCATTAATGCAATAAATTTCTTTTTCATACATAAAGTAACCTTTGAGAAACAAAATCTGTTTCAAAAACTGTTAGTTTCGTAGCACTTTCGTTCACGTTGTCTGACTTTCGGATATGAAAATTGTGCAGTTAAATAACCAACCAATAACTTGCTTAATCGACAACGACAAATGATTATTGACCTAGAGATGACCGAGAGCTTAGCGCGCTCACTTTCTGGGCTCGTGATCACGGGTTCAATTCCCCTCCAGGTCCATGAAAACTCAGTGGTTTGGACCTCACTATACCAAGAAAACTGTAGGTCTCGTTCTTAAAAACTAACCAGCTGGTCTAGAAGTTTAATATCAATTCAAACAAATAGATGTTTATTAACAAAACAATCAAACTTCAAATTATAGTTTTACTGATGCCCTACGTTATGACCCGTAAAATAATAATAAAGGAACTTTGGAAGCAGTATTTGCTTATGAAAGCTTAATTCCTGGAACAGACCATTCACAGATAAGATATTGATGGTCATATGTCATAGCATTATCACATGATGCAATTTATCCCTATGTTCAAGAGAACATTTACTCTAAAGAAACGCAAAGATTACATTTCATGGAATGCTATAAAGTAATTTCATCAGCATTGTGTTGACACGACTGTGATGCCACTTGTGAGGAGACAGAGAACTACTACTCAAAACGTCGCATCATAAATGTTACGAAATATTCGTTGTAATTGAAGTCAATGCATTATCAAATAAGGTATATTTTTAACTCTATGATATGATCTGCGTCTGTGTTTTGACAGAAGAACAGTTGAGAGTAGTTACAAATAGTTTTGTGGAATAATAGTAACTTTGATTGAACAGCTCTGCAAGAATAATCGTATTTTACGGGACAGTCCCGTGATGTCTGCTGGAAGTACTTTGAACATAAGAGATTTAAGCATTACTGATAATATTAATCTTCAAAGAGGAAAACAATGAATCATATCTGATGATTGTAATAGCTTGGCAACGATGAACCCTGCAATGTTAAAAGGAAGGAACTAAGTCTGAAACCCAAACTACTTTTCAGTAGAGTAAGAAAACGTTGCCATATCAATTGTACTCTATTAAATGAAGTATCACTTTTCTGGTTCTGTTATGAGTCCAATGAAGATAGTTTTTCGCAACTCAAAACTCTTGTAATTTATGGTGAAATTTCAAAATTTGACTTGGTGCCTTTTAACGTACAAAAAAAATGGAGCAATGTTAATGGAATTATCCTAATATGAATGTTATAGTGGACTCTTTATTCAAAAATAAACATTTCAAGTCACATTACAAATGTGTATGCAGATAGCTTTATTATAATAATAATAATAAAATAATATTATTTGGGCTTTCTCACAAAATCCCGGTACATGTTTCTGCTTTGCAGCAAAATGTATGTTTCTGCTTGAACATATTTTGCTGTTTTAGGCAAACCAATATTTCACCATAAAAATATTTTGAGTCAAGGGTGTGGTATAAATATTGATAGATTTTGTCTAAATCTTTATATCTTCTCAGCGTTGATAGCCACTATACAAGAATGTGCTTTTTCAAGTAGAAAAATAAATTTGTTGCAGAAGTTGGGGAATATAATGAGCTCTATTTATTGCGTTAATTTAAACAGTTCATTAAGAAAAAGACTACGAGAACATGGAAATAAAATCTACACCCACAGAGCAACGGTTAACAAAGTTCCAAAGTGTATGAACTCATTTAAAAGTTCTCTTGACGATTCGTCAATCGAAATAATATAATACATATTATTTTCCTACAACGTAGGTCAAGTGAACTTCAGAATCAACATTAACAGAATCGCAAGGCATATACACAGCTGCTATCCATCGAGAATATCTCGTCTTACTTCAGACATCGCGTTTATTAATGGATCGAAATTTTACACCAGGTACATTATTAAAAGGGAACAAGTCAATGACGCTAGCGCGTTTTAACATACACTATAAATCTGATTGTATTATTCGTTTTAACATAGGTTGATTGAACATGTCTTTTTGCATAGATTCAAGGAGAAAAACAAAAATGGGTTATTTTGACTTAGTCAGGAGCGTATCATCTGGACTAGCTAGGTTACCACCGCAGCCTAAGCTTGTAAACAAATATTTAAATCTGCACAAGTGATACTAATTTACATGAAAGGGAGGCCAGAACACCTATCGTCATCATCATCATTAATACTATGTGTGACCTCCGTACCTTCTTTCTACTTATTACTTGGGCTAATGGTAGTCCGAGCTGTGATTCCAGAATACGCTACTGGACTTAGTTTGTTTTAACATTGGATTCAAATGATCACGCAGCAGTAAACTGAAAAGAAATTTCCAGGTATTTATGTTCATTTTCTCTTTGAGAAAAGTAAAGAGAAATTTTATGAAAATATGGGGAAATGTATGAGAATTTCGTCTATAAACCATGGAAAGTTATATCACATCGAAATTCATAAGCAATGTTGAAAGCAGAGCTGAAACCAAATCACTTTTTCTAAGCCAACGTGACTCGTCTCGAAACTAGAACCGAATGACGCGACTGATTTGGTAACCCGGTCCAAACTTGGCCCGAATGACGCGACAGAATCGGTAACCCGGTCTTGACCCAAATGACCAGAGTAATTTTGTTATACGGTGACCCAATGACCGAATCTTAACGCAAATGATTCCGTGACCCACTATTGATCCGGCGATCCTTTATCGAATCGATTTGACCTGGTCTTTTTCTTCCTGTGACTTGAATCAATCTCTATTTGTGAGATTCACAAATTCTTTCAGAATAACCTTTACGAAGTGAAAGTTATTTGTACACCCCCGATGGTGTTGTTGTTCTTTCTGGGATATAATTTTTTTCCATATGCTTTCACTATTGTTAGAAGCATTTTGGCATCGTATATTTTTTATGGTCTTGGGGGTTAAACTCCGTTCTCGGTCACCTATGAAAGAAACACTGTTCAGACGCCGAAAGTTGCAAAGAAAAAATTTAAATCCCACTTTGTCCTCCGGATCAATGGGTTGAAATCCGTTCACCGGTCAGGCCGGGTCCCAAGGATAGACACGGTCCAAAACTTGGACGAACGACCCAATTGACCAGTTTCAGCTCTGGTTGAAAGTTGTATTACAACATAAAAACAGCTAAACTTTTGTAAGAAATTAGTATTTGCATTGCCCTTTTTGTATATAAAAAGGAAATCACTCTGTCCGTCCATCCATCAGTCAGTCAGTTGACACAAGCTAGCGTCTGAATCAAAGCAACTACACAGGAACTGATTTTGGTCTTCGATGTCGATTTATTATGTCATTTAAGGGTTCAACAGCAATTAAAGAACCGTCGACAACTCTCAACTTTGGAGCTACTAGAGCTAGAAAGGTGGTTGAAGTGTCGTTGGAAAGGTCTCCGGAAGACGAGTTCAAACCAGCATAATTTATCCGGATTGCAGGGACATTCCAGGGTTCTTTGTGCCGCCATAGACCTGCCTCCAAGCACAACATCTATCGCCATAGTTATATAGAGTGAGTATCCAGGACCAGCAAGCCAAATACCGACCAACATGGGGCTTTGGGTTCGGCCGCCGTCGGAAAATAGTTGGAGGACGGTCGGCGCTGACCCATAATTGGCGTTTGGTCATCGGGACAATTTCCGAGCCGCCATTGGTCCCCCGACTTGCCCCTCGCATAGGCGAAACCCCGCTGGCCGACGTCTTCCCGCTCGTCGGTCCGACTTTCGCCGACCAGTCGTGTGGCTTGCTGGGAGTTATATTCATCCCGCTCCTCACCAAAAGAAGTAATTTTTGTGCAGAATTTTTATAATTTTACGCTAAATTAAAACATTTAATGTCAGGGGCGGATTTAGGAGAGAGTCCTGGGGGGAAGCTATTCCGAGGGTCCTCCGGTTCATTTAAAGTCAATCTGAAATGACTGGTAAGGTAATGCCCCCATAAATCCGCCCATGTTTAATATACGATATAAGAGTGGAACGCAAAAAGTTAAAGTTGTGATTGTTTTCTAACATTGAAAATGAGTTGAATTTAGTCTCCCTGAATAAGCTTGCAAAAGTTTTTTTTTTTTAATAAATTCTTGTGGTAGCCCAAGAAGTTGGAAATTTTTAATAATCATAAATTTTGTGTTTACATATATACATTTGTTTGAGTTCCTTTCTCAACATGAAACTACGCTTTGGATTTACATTCAATACTTGTAAATATTAACAATTGGATTTGCAACAGTCACTTCTAAGTTGCTAGAGGATTTGCTTGCACGTGATTCCTGAACAAGTGATATGGATGACAGTTAGAGAGTTAATTCTTAATGTTTACAAGTTTTAAATGTAATCCCAAAGCGTATTTTCACGTTGAGAAAGTAACAAATTTATACATGTTACAAAACAAAATTTACAATAATTAAAATTTCAAAGCTCTTGGGTAACTTCAAGAATATATATTTCAGAAAAAAAAAAAAGCTGGATTCGGTTTACTTTATCTACTCCAAAGAAAGTAACATTTGCAGTAGAAATATAATGTTAGGACGCAGTGTTGAAACGCAAATTAGAGTAAGTTTGGAGTCATGAAGTAGTGTAATAAGGGGGAAAGACGTAGACATACGTGGGACTATATAAGTTTCCGCCATGGTGAGGTTTGGGAGTAACTGATCTGTGAAAAATGCTGATATATACAAAATAACCAAACCTGACTTATCTAACCTAACCTAACTCACTGTAGATTTGTAATTTTTGGATAGCTACATTTTGGTTTGTGGGTATGGAAGTATCAGTGATAATTATTTTTTTACACAGTTTTATTAACTTACTCTGTAATCATGTTTCATCTCTGGTGTACAAATCTTGCAACTCTAATTTAACTCATTTCCTGACGTCATACAATGATGAAATTTTGCACAGCGATGTAAGTCGGGTGACAGTACAATATTCCATTGTTACTTTCATGTATTTATATATTTTAAAAGCATATTTTAATATTTTATTATTACAGATTTTTCTATCCTAAAATAAATACTAGCCTGAACCGCGACTGGGTTTGGCTAGTTGCAGAACACTTTAGGGTGTGGGCCACAAAACATTAGCTGGAGAAAAAGTATGAACCGAAATAACCCGAAAAGAATAATAAATAAAATTAATTAAAAAAGGGGTTTTAAAAATATATAGATTA
>JAGDQP010040319.1:4230-17344 GCA_022664845.1 Lepisma saccharinum | reverse complement strand
CCCTTTGGGGGCGCAGCCAACCGTGGGAGGGTGAAGATGTACTCCGTGGTGGTGTAGTGCTGCAGGGAGATTTTGGTTAAGATAAAGGAGGCGCATCCTCTCAAAAGCACTGAAGTTGGGGGGCGAGCCCCGGCTCCCAGCGAAACTTCGAAATCTACCTCAGCCTGTAGGCCTACCGAAAGGAATTTTTTTATTTTCATGTCAGGAATCTCATGAGATGTTTTCCCCGGTGTTATTTTGCAACACCCTGTATGATTCATTTAAATGCTATTAGCTCTGTGTGTGTGTTTTTTTTTAATAAAAATAAACTGAAAAACTTTTATAGCATACAAGATTTCTACTGTGTACATATTTTTTGACAGTTTTGGCAGAAGGATGTCCCTGAGAACTTCATGTGTCAAAAGGACGGTTACCGTTCACAACGTCGTCCTTCGACCGTTCACCAGCTGAGACCAGGAGATATAGACGTGGTGGGTGCTATGGGAAACAGTCTCACTACAGGAATGGCTAGTTTGGCGTATAATATCTTTCAGCTGCCCATCGACTACAAAGGAGTCTCTTGGAGTGCAGGTAAGGGTCATTTTGTAATTAATACTGCATTACATATGGCTGTTATGTTTTGTAATAGATAACCAGGATTTGACTTTAATATAATTTCCACGTAGGTAAAATAGGGAAATAGGAAGGGGCAAATTTATGTAATAAAATGAACCGTCACTACTTTAAATTTTGAACGCTAGATGGGAAGCAAAATGCTCTACCTATTTAGTGCTGAAATGTTTAAAATTTAAAAATGAATGTAGATCGAGAATATATTTACTTTCTCAGATTCAAGTTAGAAAACCAACAACACATACAAACAAAATTAAACTTTATCGGGTGTTATTTCTTATAGTAGCATGTCTATGTTTCTACGTGAAGTCTTCACTTTTGAAAATAAGGTCTTCATGGTCCGCTACCAGTTTCTGAAATGAGTTGTATGATGGTATCTTGAATGTTATGAATAGACAGATTGGCTTGGATTTATTGTAATATAAGATATAGAGAATATATATTTTTTTTTTTTGTTATTATTTGTATGTTGTTCATTTTGTTCAGGAAGGAAGGATCGATGGCTGCTTCTAGTTGAGATCAACTGCCAAGTTTTCTTGGGGTCTAATCTATACGCTTCTGGCATATTACCAATATATTCTGCACCTGTTTTTGTCCTTTAATTTGCTAAGTGTCCTTTTGATTTCTTTGTGTACTTCTTCCATTTGAGTTTTCAGAAAGTTGGTAGGTTGTTGGTGATTTTCTGGTTAAAGTCTTCTTGAGGTGTATCAGTGAAATAATTTCTGGGTTGAGTCTCTCTTCATTTGGTATATACAAAGCGTATTTATTAAATAATATAAAACGATCTATGCGTCCGAGAGTAGAAAGACAAATGTATAGTTTTGATCGCTTGCAGATACTGAGGTGTAGTACTTCTGACGACCGGCAGGGTGCAGCGCCGTGACACGTGTTCAACTGTTCAAGTGAGATCGTGATAAAGATAGCGACTGCGAGAGATCTGGAAACCTGGTCAAAGTGTAATCCGCTTTTTGTATGCCAAGCGAAACAAACCAGCACATTTTTATCGTACTAGTGGAGTGGAGGTAGATGGAGTAATGTTTCGGTAACAAGTGTAGATGTGGTATAATGCGTTGGCAAATGGAAGAACAGATGTAAGTGGCGTACATCGGGCTCTCCTGACCTGACCATTAATACCAACCACGGACGAGAATGTGTATCGAGTAAAAGCGTTGACAGAGGAGGACAGGCGAATGAGAATCAAAGATATCGTTGAGGTACTCAGTATTTCATCTGGTACGTTGTTCAATATCGTGCATAAGCATCTCGGATACAGAAAACGTTATGCGTGATGAGTCCTGAAACAATTTACAAGTTGAATAAAACACAAGAGAATGGGTCTGTCACTAACATATCTTCAACGCCACGAGCAACAAGGATGCTATTACATTCTGCAAATGCATCATTACGGACGTTGAACCCCCTGTGAATCTATAAACACGTGAATTCAAACACGCTGATATAACATGAAAACATCCAATCGTTTCTGCCCCAAAAAGAAATTCGAGATAGCACCGTCGGCCATGGCAGCTGTGTTTTGATGTTCACGTTTAATTCCTTCCCGACGGCACCACTGTGAGAGCTGAAAGGTATTGCCTGCTAGTGTCTTCAATATCAGCTGAAATACGAACAGAGAGTAAATGCTCATCGACCATTCCTAACCGTGTTTATACAATTCTTATGTTCTGTTGCTTTATTTTGTCTTATTAGCATGCAAGTTAGAATCATCTCATCTTGATCTGAAAGGAGTCTCTTATTGATTTCTGTGTTCATTAATTTATTCAGCATGGGTGAAGAACGGAATCACATCAGTAGCATCGATAAATTGTATAGGTGTTGATCAGTGAAAAATGGAGTAGATAGTTCAACAGCAACTTCACATTTTGCTCTGTTCAGAGGTTACTTAGTATCTCATTTTGGCAATTGATTATCCAGTAAAAGATTACAATATTATTCAAAATAACCGGAGAAAAAGATTTGATACGAATAATTTGAATGAATACACACTTGTGTTCTAGCATTTCACATCTTATTAATTCTTCGTTCAAGAGGTACTAGTAGTGTCGTTTTTTAAAGTACAGAAGTAGTCTTAATACAAGAAATTCCTAGCACAGGATGGAAAGTCAAAACTATAAATTTTACTTTGTTATTAATTTCGTATATTAAATTTATTTACTGATAGAAATTGTAAGGAAGATTGTAATTTTTTGTCCAAAACGAGTGCTGCTATCTGTTGGGAAAAGTTGGTAACCATAAATACTGAAGTGGATTTTATATTAGTTCATCACTTCAGTATGTGAGACGTTGTTAAGCACACAATAGGACTCTTAGGGGAGAATGACAAATTTTGGGACAGAAGGGAAAAAGTAGGCTGTCCGGGCGCTGGAGTATTTCCAGCTACTCTGCCTTTAAAAAATTGTTAATCAATCGAGTCAATTTGACGAAAGAAATCTATTGATATTCATTCCCGGCCAGCCACTTCCGGTTTACAGTGTTTAGTTTCCGGGCATACGACATATCCAGCTAACTCAACATGACGACCTCGATAACCATGTGGCCTATCGTTCTTGGATGCCGATCATGAGGTTGTGGGCTCCAATCCTGCCTGGAGCATGGATGCTTGTGGATTTTAAACTGTGTTGCACAATTATCGTCCTGACGAGTTGAAGTCCATAGATACTCAAGTGGTCCATATGAAATAAAGTGTTTTTTTTTATCAATATATCGGGCGAAATCAATTGATTGTATAGTTATAGTGTTCCTGGATATATCCTAGCCCTGGAAATTTAAATCTGCACAGTAAACCGGAAATCACTTCCAGAAAATTTCCAATATAGATATCAATCGATTTCTATCATTAAGCTGAATCGATTGATATATCGTTGTGGTGTGGATCAAGTTGTTAGATTGATATAAAATGATTTTTCTTGTTAAGCTGAATCTATTGATGTTTGAGTAGAACCACTTAGAATAAATACCTCACCCCTGAAAAGGAAATGATTTCTAGAAACTGGCAGTCCTATATTTAAGAAATAACAACTACCTAAATATTAATAATTACATTATAATAACAAATATTCCAGCTATGGTGCCACATTAACATATCTGGTTATAAATTCATGTCATTAAATTGATAGTAACTTTTCCGTTAGGTATATTATTATTATTAGTAGTAGTAGTAGTATTACATTCTTGCCTCATAATAAAGAGGTTCTGGATTCGTACCCCAGTAGTTGTACAAGTGTTTATGAGATTACGTCCTGTGTTGCGGTTAACAATCTTCATGCATCAGATGGAAGGCAACAGTAAACACCGTTGGTTCACCTTGTCCAGGATTCTTCAAACCTTAGACCTTCCTCCGGGTAGTGCACTTATTATATTATTATTATTAATTCATTATCAAAATTCTAAAATTTATTTGTTTTTGTGGTTTTTGTTTCACTCTTTGCCGGTCGAATGATTCATTGACAGTATTCTCATGTAATGCCTATAAAACGACACACACCTATAAATTTCATTGTTCGCCGGTCAGTGATATTTACGGTAGAACTGGGTCCATGAGATCCCCCGAACTTTTAGCTTAAAGGATACATTAAATTAATACAACTTTAAATATAAAAATATATATTTTGTGTTAGTTTCATTCTCAGTCAGACAATCGATCCCCCCAAAGTCTTGGACACCCCCCCGAAACTAATTTCTCAATACATTTCTGACCATTGTATCTAATGCTTTTATTTGTTCTATTGCAGGTGGAGACAAGACATGGAAAGAGTATTTGACTCTCCCGAATATCTTAAAGGAGTTCAACCCTAAGTTGGTCGGCTACTCGACAGGACCATCTGACACCTTCGTCACAGACTCACGTTTTAACGTTGCTGTTACAGGAGCTGAAGACGACGATTTGAGAAACCAGGCTCGATATCTTACACAAAGAATGACTGCTGATTCAAAAGTCAACATGGAAGAAGATTGGAAGGTAATAACACACAAACGACTTCTGATTTACGAAGAAAACATATTCAGTACTTCTACATCTTAACTGACCTATTAATACAGTCTCTTGGAGTGATGTCTAACTGTTTGAAAGTGTGCCCGAAGTGGAGCAGTACTAGGAATCACCAAATCCGGATACAAATTTATTGGAATGTTTATCTATTCGGATTCAACATATTAGGACTACGAAAACAAGAATGGATGACTGATATCCTACACATGGATAATATCTAGCCAACATGTATCCAAGTTGCTAAACCTGTCTGTGTGGTACCTTAGTTGGTATGGTGTTGGCTTCGCTTTCAGAATGTTCTCGGATCAATTCCAGTGACCGACAATCCTGACCGAACTTTCTTCAGAGTGTTTTCCGCAGTCACACCAGCCAAATGTAGGGATGGTATCTTCAAACCAGGGCCTGATCAATTGCCTTTATTCTCTCCGCTACCTTATCCCGACCCGAGCCAAAGATTTCTAAAGGCCATTAAAATTCAATTCAATTCTAGGTAGCGGATAATATACGTCATTTATTAACCGGATTTTTATCCGCACCTGGATTTTATCCACCATCCGGATTATTATCCATCCTGTTGACTATATCCGCCATTTGGATGTCCTTTATCTGCGAGGCGTATTTTGTCCATCATACGGGTATTATTCTCCATCTGTCAGTCTGATATCATTCGCTAGCCCTCATTCGAATTTCATTTATCTTCCGGATTATCGGACTTTCCTAAAACAGACACCGGATAATGTGCCCTCAGGATATCGGAAACACGGATTTTTGTTTCTCGTATTCTGATATTTCGTATTAAATTTTCGTCACTTCTTATGGTTTTAACGGAAAGAAATAGCCATGTGTTTCGCCCAGCTTACCATATAGGCTTTGTTTGAATTTCGAGATGACAAAATCACAGGATGGGGCGAGCATATGGTGTAGTACGGATTTCGCTGCACAGAGTCAAACGCTGCATTGCAGAAAGACACAATGGTCTGGACGTTTGACACCCCGCTGGCAATGCGGAACAGTACCAGAAAACACTCATAGTCTGGTTTAATTTTGAAACCACCACATGTTCCCGTTATACCTCAGTATGATTAAGAAGAAACAAGAGAACTCATCCGTCAGGTTGATTAATCTTGGAGTTTGAACCCAGAACTTCTAATTTATGAGGGGGGTACGCTTCTGGTTAACACCAGACTCAGTTTTTTATAAATGAGATTCGATCGTTATATACACTGCGTAGCTTAATTGCCATAGCCGGGTTTCATTAACATTTTAAGTTTTGAATTATTCAACAAAACCCCACAGAAAATATTTCCATGAACTTTTCCATAATTTTCCTCTCCAAAAGTACATTTCACCATTAGATTCTTTACTCAACCGTTCTATATAGAAACTAAATCCCTACAATCATGCACTTTTAAACATCTCAACGGAAAGAAATCAGGTGTTGTTAGATCTGGCGAACGCGAAGGCTAATACTCTCTATATGCCTGTTGATTAAGGATAACATAGAATCCGTTTATTTAGAACGAATCGTTCAGGACTGCTGTATATTTAGAAACGTACGATATAAAAACCTGAGAAACATATATGATTTGTAAATTTAGAAAACAAAAGTATGATTTGTGGTTGTGGGTATTGGCCCACCCTGTATTTACAAAATTTAGAACAATTATTTTTATGTAAATATTAACTTAAAATTATACAATTTTGCTATTTTATCAATAGTTTGGGAAGTAATGTAACTTAATTAGTGACTTTTATCGAGGGCTGATAACCAGAGGCCTGATAAGTTGCCGGTAATATTGCAGTTAAATATAGCCAATTTTATTTAGAACAGACATTTGGCTAATTTACAAGAACAATCTATACTGTTCTTAAAAGACTGCTGAGATAATTTGGACCTTAACGTTTCTGGATAGACGACGTATGTGTAACGGACATTTTACGTCAATGAGCTGGATCGTGTATTGTGTATATGCATTTTATATTAATTATATATACTGTCGCAAAGCGATGGACATGTCTTTGGTTGATAGTCCTAAATATATTTTATTTAAGTATACTTCCCCGATCATTTGTTTTTATTCTCTTGTTTATTCAGGTAATCACAATCAATATCGGAGTAAATGACTTATGCACCTACCACTGTCACAATGGTACTGCCAACAGCCCCGAGGTTCACAAGAAAAATCTGCAAGATGGCCTCGATTACCTCCAAGAGAACGTCCCAAGAGCTTTGGTTAACTTGGTTCCTGTGTTCAGTAAGTAGTAACGTTTATTTTATTTATTTAATTTTTTAAGCATTACTGTCATAAATCTTATGCATTAATTGAAAATTAAAGAATTCTGTGCTCACAAAAACCGACGTACCATTCTTAGTGTTTCTACACTCTATCAGGATAGTATCTCTTTGAGCCCTTTCATTTTCCAGACCACATCAATTCACAACTAAACATTCATGGGCGGATTTATGGACATCCCTCAGTCATTTCAGACGTTAAATATTTCATTCTAAACTATAACTTTTAAAGTAATTATCATAGTCATGACACAAGCACGTTTCAGTGTTGCAAGAAAATTATGATTCAATGTTCTTCGTATTTCTACTTTTTTTTTTTTTTTTTTTTTTTTAGATGTAATGGCATACAAGAAAATGAAACCACCTCCAGAGTGCCAATTGGCCCATAGTCTTGAATGTAATTGTTTATTTGGATATCGCGAAGATATCAACACACGACTAACGAAAGTTTTGCAGAACGAGTATCACAGAGTGGAAAAGGAACTGGTAAGAATGCTGTTATTTCTTTGTTAACTAATTTTTAGCGAACATAATACTAATAAGTTGGAGTTCGGAAGGTTAAGACACTGCAAATATTCAATATATCGATCGATTCATCGATATTTTGCAATTCCGAAATATTTATATCTTAATAATCGATATATATATATATATATATATATATATATATATATCGAGTATCAAAATATAAATAGTAATCGATGTATCTAAGATTGATGTGGAACATTTTTTTAAAATATGATTCTTGTTCAAATTGTAAAGAATCGTTATAGACTATATTAAATTTTCAAAGATATTACCATATGAACGATATGTAACACTTAACCGGTTTTGTGCATATCACTAAAGAACACTTGCACAAAAAGGACCCACGTAGATAGAATAAGCCGTCGTAGCTTGTAGAGAGTCAATTAGGGATGGGCAGATTTATTTTTTATTTTCTATGGAAACGAGACCTAAGCGAGAAGAGAAGATTTCTTCTTGAAAATCGAGATCATTTCCGAACGGCAAATTGCAGGGCATTGCTGACTCTCGATATTTGTGGAGACCTTGGGAATTCTGAAATCTCAAACCGTCCCCACCTCTTGAAAATTCTCGATCTTTCTGGAGTCTTACTGAGAGATGTCGGAGGTAATTCTGTGCGGTGGTGTTCTATACCTGTTGTATCCTGACGCTCAGAAGTGTTGGCGATTTTGAAAAGGTTGTGAACCAACGCCTTGCAGCATGGTCAGTTCGGTTAAACTGAGACAGCATTTCTTATTTCGTTACAGGTTGAAAGTGGAAGATACGACACCAAAGATGATTTCACCGTCGTTTTACAACCCTTCACCTTCCGAACAGTTTGGGACAAGGAGATTGATATGTCTTTATTTGGAATCGACTGCTTCCACTTGAGCCAGAGAGGCAATGCTGCCGGTAAGCAACCACGCTTGTTTTCTCAATATGTAATGTTTTAAATTTAGTTTTTATTAATGTGATTTCCATAAGGAAACAAAGAACCTTTTTAAAAAAACTGTCACGCCCCAAGCGTCATATTGAGTTGAATTGAATATTATTCATGGCCTTTAGGCATCTAAGGTTTAGGTCGGGATAAGAGAGGGGAAAGGATTCGGGAAGGTGTCGGCCACGGCCTATGTTGAAGATGTCATCACGGCATTTGCCTGGTGTGACTGAGGGGAAAACCGTGGGAGAAACCTCAGTCAGGATGGTCGTCCGCTGGGATCGAACCCACGAAACTAATATTGGAAAAATGAACTGGAACCGTTCCTTTGGAGTCATTTCTACAGTGGAACCGGACGAAAAATGTTGGCTCTATGTCCACTGTGTTCTTCCTAGTGATGATGAGTTTCGACTGTCTTCGAAGACATTTTCCTTGTCTTGACACTGTTTTCGGAGCGGTTCCTAGGCTTACTTGCTAGACTTCTTTAGTCAGCAGAATTATGGATGAAAATGTCTGAGGAAGTTTCAAGGAATGGAAGAAATTCAACGCAAGTAGGTTAGCTTCGTGCCAGATCATGTGCAGGAGAGGGATACCTCGCAACCACTGCAGAACTGGAGTCTAAAGAAATAGAGAGCGTGTAACTAGTGATGGGTTAAAAGAACGTTTTTCTATTTTTAAAAACAAGGGCGGACGGGTAAAAAGTTGATACTTGTTTTGTTCAATTTATATATAGTTACAAATAGCATTTATAAAATATATGTAACTACTAAAACCATGAAAAATATTATAATTTTATTTTACATGTTTTATTTATTCTATAATAAGGAGCTTGTGAGTTCCAGTTCTCAATGTTAATGCCTTATTGTAAAAAAAACGTCGCAGAACGTCCGGAATCACTTTCAGAAAAATGACAACAATAACATACAATTTAATATTAAAAAATGTTTTTGCCAGTTCGTATGATCCCCATATATAAGGACAACGAAACATTTTTCTCTCAGAGAATATATAGCATGTACTATACATAATAGCCCCTATACAATATATGCACACTAAGAACTCTTACGTCTCGTTAGTGTAAAGTGCTTTTGTAGTGCACTGTATATTCTTCCAAAGTCCAAACGACATTGAAATTTGATTATATGGATGAAACATTATTCATAGTAGTCCGGAGGATATGTGTAAAATTGTGCAATCAGCAATCTTGCTGTTTGCGACAAAACAATTATTTTAAGCGTCGTCGGAATGGTTTTCGGACCGCCATATTGGAAAATGGCGGCCAAAATCAGCTTTTTGCCTATAACTTGACAACTAACCATCCAATTTCATTCATTGTTTTCCCAAATTATTCGATTTAAAAGCAAAAAGCTCTGTAAGTTTGTCGCTGATGACAATAGATTTATTTAAGCGTTGTAGGTAAGTGTAAAGTGGTTTTCCGACTGCCATATTGGAAATAGCGGCCAAAATAAGATTTCCGCTTATAACTTGAACAAATCAACCGATTCCAATTATTTTTCTTGGAAATTATTTCGTTTAAAAATCATAAAACACGGCAAGCTCGTTGTTTATGATTAAATAGGTATTTCAAGCATCGTCGCATATTGAAAATGAGCCATTAGAGTTACCTAACTCCGTTGATAAACTTAACACTAAATCATGCGATATTCATATTCCAAGATGGAACAGAAAATAAACATTTTTCTGTTAAAAGAGTCTTTTAAGTGAATATTGCCGCCTAAAATAATGGGAATGCTGTCCCTTGTGCTTGAGATAGACTACGTGCTAGACATATACATGGCAATCCATAAAAGTATGAAATGCTATACTAACTGTAAGTGGTACTTGGTTATGATGTATTAGTGACTTCCTTTTAAATTCTGGGTCCTGTGCAGGATAATATTTAGCAAGATCGACACTGTAGAAAGGATAGAACTCTCTTGCCATCTTTCTTGATATGATCCATCAAATGGTGACTTTCTATGTTTGAAGAATTCTATCACACTATAGTATGAATTAATAGTAATTGTGTGATTTTGAAATTATTATTCGAACAGAAAGAATTTAAAAACCGTTAAAATATATAAAAAATAAAATAAAACATAGGCTAGGGGGGGAAACAATAAAAACCTATTTTTATTTTCTCTGACATCCTTTTTTTAAAGCCTATGAGTAATTGTAACTCATAAATAATCCCTGTAGTACATAATGTCATCTGCTGGCGTCTCACCAAACTAGGTGCTACCACGCTACGGTGCTACCTACCATGCTACCACGTGTTCAGAATACAGGTAAAGATAACAAAACGTGTAAAATCTATCGTTTTCGATTGTCAGCTTGGTGTGTTGGATAGAGTGATGGACTGCTGATCAGGAGACCCGTGTTTGATTCCCAGAAAGATGATATTTTTTTTTAATCACACTACTTTTTTTTCTTGCTATTTATAGAGAGTTGCCCCCTTTTGCTTTTTTTTTACATTTTACAGGTTAGATTAGTTTTATTATTTATATAGACATTTTCAAATTCACTTAAATAGGTTAGAAAAATCAGGTTAGATATCAAAGATTACGTCTAACAACGTTTTCCCAACCTCTCTCCTCATACAATCCATAGTTTCACATCTACCTAACAGATGGCAGTAGATACATTTGAAGATTCATTACAGCGCACAAGCTTTAGTTAATAAAAGAACAGTTCCGCCTATGAAATTTGAACCAAAAAGTTCTTATCCGAAATTCGAATTGGAGCGCTTATCAGTAGAGCAGACAATTTGGTTTCATGTGAAGTCAAGAGACCGAATAAAGTTGACAACTCCGTTCAGAACTCTAATGGTTTTAATAATTTAAGCCTATCTGCATTGAGCTTCCCGGTAGCGTAGGAGGTAAAACATTGGGTTGCTGAGCAGGACGCCGGGGTTCAATTCCGGTTCGGGTCATTAAAAGAGTTAAGTGGGTTTTCCCGCCTTTTTCGTTTTACGTCAATTATTAAATTTTCAGTAGAGGAAAACAGAAATTAACTTCCACGGAACAAAGTTCGTTTCGTCCTTCAATAATGAGTAGAATTAGTTTTAATTTAATACTAGTAGTATAACTGCAGGATTGTGTGCAGACACTTTTGGGACATTATTCTGGTCCCAAAAAGTGTCTGCACATAATCCTAAGTTTACTATTAATATTTTATTAAAACTAATTGTACTCATTATTGAAGGACGAAACGAACTTTGGTCCGTGGAAGTTAATTTCTATTTTCCTCTACTGAAAATTTAATAATTGACATAAAACAAAATGGACCGGAAAACCCACTTGGATTCAGCCTTAAAGAGAAGTCAGTACCTACACCCTTTGTTGTTCCATATTTTCGAGAAAAAAAAGAAAAAAAAACTGGCCCAATGATGATCAACAGTGAAATTTTCGAAATCGTCACCTATAATTATTATAAATTTCTTTCAAATTAACTAACCCACAATTTGAAGATGTTAATTAGAGATAAGAAATTTGAGAACTTGGCATATGACGCTCACTATAATAGGCATTCAAAGTTTTCAGCTAATAAAAACTATTTCAAAACCTCACGTAGTTAATTCCAGTGTTATTGGGGGCCACTATCCAAAATGTCATTGTAGCTCGTTACACGTACTACAGATTTATTTCAAATATTAAAACAAATATTAGGGAGTACCTATTGAGACCCCATAAGATCCCATTGTAATCGTAGAGCAGTTCAGTCTATCTAAGAAAGAAGTACATCCTAATTCGACGAAAACGGATCGAAATTTGACAGTTCGCATAATATCGCAGTATTCGTAAAAACTTTGGTAAATTTTATTTTTATATGGACCAGTCTAGTAACTTTGGACTTCGGCCCGTCACGATTCGCCTTTAGCTGTTAAAATCCACACCCATGCTCCTTCTGGGACTCGAACCCGGGACCTTCGAGCCGATGGCCTACCGCCACAGACTGCTCTGCCTCCCTGCCGGCATCGCAGTATTCGTGAACAAGTTAAATATAATGTTACATAACAGTACTTGGTACTATAGACTACTTTTGGTATTGCAAGATTGTGCAAGGTTTCGGTCTAAAATGTTTTTGCATCGGCTATATTTTATGAATGCGGTTTTACATATACTAATATTAATTTAAATCTTATTGTTTATTTGTAACAAATTTCGCATAAGCAACCATAAAGCGTAAAAGCATAATTTTAAGTAAAATCTATAATTGGTACCTTTGAAAGTACAGCCATATAGACCTAAAAAATACACAGATTTATAGCGTAATAAAGAAAATGTTACAAAATCTATGGTATAAAGCATACTCACAATTATATATAGTTGTCGTTGCTGTATCTAGGTAATCGTTTAAAACAATAAACAATTCATATTTAAATTTAAGTCTGTCCCAGTGGCGGAACTAGTCTGTCTAGTGATTCCGCCAGACCCCCCCCCCTGGAGGTATCACTTCCAAATCCTCGAGAACATCTCCAATTTTAAATTTACAGTAAAAAATCTATAGAAATCGTGTAAAACTCCACTTACACCCTCCTAATAATGACTTTACACCCTCCCAAACCGAAAATCCTGGCGGAGTCCCTGAGCCTGTCGCTTGTCCTTCCGCAACTCACCATATAATGCCCCAGCTTTCATTCTGTCCAATCCGTTTATTTTACCTTAGTAGGCTGAAACTTTCATAATTAAAAGCAAAGTTATATGTAGGCCTACTGCGCAATATATATATATATATATATATATATATATATATATATATA
>JAGDQP010040318.1:5170-17344 GCA_022664845.1 Lepisma saccharinum | reverse complement strand
ATTTTCATTTTAATTTCTTCATTTCATATACGTATTAGAACTGCGACAGTTGCAGTCTATTTTTCAAATTTCATTTACTTCTTTTTCAAACAGTCAACAAAACACAGTGAAGGCAGGGGCCCCTAAAAGACTCGAAACTTCTTTTTGTTTTATAGTTTTTCGAAACGTCAAGTTCCAACGGTAACGGTCATCATGATAAGTTTAAACGTGCTATCTCATGTGTTGTGATCCAATAGCTACCCACTCCCTATGATGAATATGTTAATGCCTCGAATTTCAGTTCAGCATTGCGCGTTGGGAAGGGGAAGCACGTGGGTGCGAATCCCGCTGCCAAGCATCATGTCTGAGTTGAAGTTAGCGGATAGGGCTTTAGTTATGGTACCAACTCAACATTCGACTCGTGAAATTGATAGAAACTCTGGGTAGTTTCTGTCACCATATTTGGCAGCGGGGATCGAACCCACGTGCTTCCCCTTCCCAACGCGCAATGCTGAACTGAAATTCGCGGCATTAACGTATTCATCACAAAGGGTTGGTGCTCTTGGATCACAACACATGAGATAACACGTTTAAATTTATCATGGTGATATTTCTCGGAGTACTTCTATACTAATGATGACAGAGCGCTCCACTCGAAAGAGAGTTCCTCGAAATTCCACGTTGTAAAGACAACTCCCCAAGATATTTCCGCCCAGGTGCATCACCAACCACAAACTGAATGGAGAGGGGCATGAATCACGATATATTATTTTAGTTCCTACACCAATAGCGCATCGATATCAGCAGATATAAATAAAGAACTATTTGCGATATCGATCGATGTTATCGGATATTCATCAATACCGAAAGGAAAACGATTTTGCCGATATTGGGTGATATTAAAGTTTTATGCCGATTTGTACGGGAAATCGATATTGATCGCTACCCAAGGTGCCATTTTCGCGTCATTTGAAGGTCAGAAATTGTCTACAATGACGTGCATATATTTCTCATTTACATGAATAGATGTCATTTACATGACGAACAAATGACTTTTGTTAATAATCCTCAACTGACGTTTCAACCCTTTGCCTACTGGGCGCAGGTGAGTAAGTCATACAAAAGGTTAGCATGATGGCGTTTAAATGTCGATACGTCGTTTTAACAATGACGCCATGTTTCTCACTACTATTTAACGTACCGAATTAAGTCATTTTTCTCCGCTTGACGTATTTTAAAATTGCATTACAAATAACGATGTGCTTGCCTGGGCATCAGAGAACACCAACTTTCACTGAGAGAAATTTGCCGTTTTAATAAACGGAATTACGTATATTCTTACAGCAGTTCTAGAAAAATGTGACCTTGTTTACATGATGTATTTATTCCATTACGCGTCCTATCCTATTGTCTTGAAATATAGTTGAAATTTTTCGCGCTTCTCTGCTGTTGTATTCGAATCTGGAAAACTGACCAAAAGTAGGATAAAAATTATACAAAAATGATAATTTTTACATACGCCAAACGATTAAATAAAACACAATGAATGACAGTTACAAATAACTATACACACATAAGCAGAAGTAGTTATTAATAATTAGAAATAATTTAAAATAAATAGGAATGATTCAGGAATATTACTAGAATATTAAAGGTTTGATTTTTTTGTTTTTTAATTTCCTAAACAAAAAATCACATACGAAGTTACGATTACACGATAATCATCACTACTCTGAACCAATTAAGATCGAGTATAGATCTTTGGCTGTCACTGTGCTAGTGCAGAATTTCGAAGTTTATGCACTTTTCTGAATTTTTGGAAGTATTAAACGGATGGATCATTTATCAAAAGAAAAAGAAAACATACGTTTCTGGAATCAATTGTTAATTTCTAATCTGAAAATCTCAATCAAAGCACACTCAAATGTTCCAATCGGATGAGAACCCCATCTGATTCTATTCATCCTTATGTACATATGCTCTCTAGAGGTTCCAGTGTCCTCGATTTTGTCTACAGCAAACAAAAGAGAAAGATAAGTTTTTTCTTAATTTCTTTATCAATTGGGTTCCTTCTTTATCGTTTCTTTTAGTTATTCTATTCTCTTCTACTTGCTCCTTCTCTTCTATCGTATAATTCTCTTTGTTGGTCTCTCTCTTTCTCTTTCTCCCTGTATATCTTCGTCCATTCCCTTTGCTGCCTTCTTTAGCACCATTTCTTATTCGTAGCATCCGGAACATAACTAAAAGTAGAGGGGGGAATGAGGAACAAGCACTTCCAGAACAAAAGGAAAGCGTTCAACACCCACAAGAACATGGAAAGTCAATCTGGACTTCAGGGAAGGAAATTCTCCCTCAGGACAATGAGACAATCGTCGCTAGCGGTCAGCTTGAAAGCACGAAGACAATAGACTCAGCGGATGTGTGGATGGATGCTATGAGTGAGGGGGGGGGGGGATAAAACTATCCCGACTTTCCCCAACACTGTGTTTTTTTTAACAACGCTATTCACTTCTGGTTTCTCACACCATCTTTTTTGTGTGGTGTTGGTCTGTTTAATAAAATAGCGGGACACTTTTCTTTATATCACACATACAGTGCCTCAAGTATTTAGCAGAAGTAGATACTGGTTGCTAGGTTGCACATATGATAAACAACACAGCTACATTATTCAGATTTGTCTTGTTTTCTGTAACAATACTTTAGCAGTGTTATGTAGTATCTATAAAGTATGTAACTTTTATAATCCACACAGTAACAATTGTTTTCCCACTATTGAATGTTTTAATTCGAAGAATTCAAACTGGATTTTAATAAAATTCTTCTCTTTTTCATCAACGGTCATATCTTCTGGCAAGTTGTAGGACTAAGACATTTGTGTGGATTAATTTGAAGAGGACTTCATCACTGCTATCTTGATTTTAATCATAATACGTTATATTTTCTTCGAAATTATATTTGGAGAGAAACTATAGTACAAGTGCTCTTACTTGAACGACCTGGGTAATCAAATGCTCCAAGCAGCTAATTTCTTCCCATCTACAATTTATACACTAAACGTTAAATAATAATACAACAAAATAATAATAATAATAAACACTTATTATAACCCTTCAATGATGCTTATTACCGAATAATATATAACCAGTAATAACAAATTATTTTTTAAAAGAATATTGAATATACTATTTACAATAATATGTTTTATAGTTGCATATTATTTATGTCAATTTACCATAATTTCAATATGTCCTGTTTTCGTGTTCATCAAAAACCACCAATCACCAGCATCTTGCGAATTAACTTGGCAAATAGATTTTTACTGTTTTGTTAATTTTTGAATCGACAGGAAGTTTATTGTATAATTTTACATTTTTATAGACATGCAATTTTCCGAAAGTCAATGTCCCGTGATACATAGCAGAAAAATTGATAAATTATTGCTTCCTCGTGTTGACTAGTTATGAGTATTCGATCCCCCCCCCCCCTCTCTCTCTTTCTATTTCTCCTCTACTCTCCTAATAATTGAGATTCTGATTAAAGAAATAATCACTCATTAGAAATTGATTTCAACACGAAACAAAAATTCATCTTTGAAAGATATAAAAAACAGATTTAATTTATAATACTAACTCAAAATGCAGCGTAACACATAATGTCACACATCTCTAAAAATAATCTTGATAATAAGTTTTCTAGATCACAGATTATCATTTCAATCAATCTATCTCTCTTGACGAATCTTTCGCAATTATATGTAAATTCATTTTCGATTGGCTGAGAAATATTCAATCTCCTTCTTTCTCTCTATTTACTGATTCTCCGTTGAATCTCTCTCTCTCTCTCTCTCTCTCTCTCTCTATGTCATTTCCTTTTTCTCATTGCTGAAATTGGAAAATATAGAAAAAAAGGTAGAAACATATAAAAAATGTACCTGTAGGTTGGTAGTAATTTGAAATATCGAGAGAAAGCCAAAATAATAATATAAAAAAGTGAGAGTGGAGAGTTTCGGGGAAAAGATAGGATAGAGATTAACTTCACGTTGTTTTCCGGGTTTAAATCGAAATTCAATTTGCATTATTTTGCAATTCAAAAAAAAAAATTGTACCAAAGTGGAACATTTTTTTTCTACTACCCTCTTTTTTCTTTGATCTGTTTCCAGAATTCCCGTCCTTTCTTTTTAAAGAAGATAAGTTGGAGTAAGTAAACAAGTTTGAAAACAAACTGTTTGTTTGTGTTGAGATTTACTTAACCCTCCCCTTTTATTTTTTTAGGGTAACACTTTTAAGAAGGTTTTTCTCTTCTCTAAGCCAAAATGTTAATAACATGCATGAGTGGATGTATGTTTTTAAGTTCTAAATGTTTGTTTTGATTACATCCTATTTATCATCCATTAGTACCTTGTTTGTTGTTGGAATGGACGGGATTAGCCGAACAGAAAATATATTCTCAATCTTTCGTGGGTTTTTGTTTTAGGACGGAAAACAAATAAAGGATCTAGAAAGAATAAATGAACTTAATTCTTTGTCTTTTAATCGTGTCAGCGATTTTTTCTTAAAGGCTCAAAACCAATCAATTTTCCCGTTTCTTTTTAACGGTTTATATTGTGACTCAAATATTAATACAGGTAAAAGATAGATTGTTCGATAGCGTCAACCAGAAACTTTGGATATGATTGAATTTTCATATTGGCATCACTTTTGCTACCACCGATTGTTCTCTCCCTGAATTTGAATTCAATTTTTAAGGTTTCAAGCCAACTTTGGCCGGGCTGGATGATGATGAGATGATTGGTGGAATGAAGAAAGTGGGAGAAAATGGGAGAACCCCGATAAAACCCACGTACACGGTGTTTGTCCACCACAAAGTTCACATGGGTTCTTTCTCTGAATCAGGCTTTTCATCGGTTCTTCGTCGCGCAAGCTGTATGCTCCGAGATGTAACTACGATCTGTTTCTTGAATTTCAATTTTATTATTTTTATTTATGGCCTTTAGGCATCTAAAAACTCAGGCCGGGATAGGGGAGAGGAAATGATTCGGGAAGGCGTCGGTCAGGGCCTATGTTGAAAGTGCCATCCCGGCATTTGCCTGGTGTGACTGAGGAAAAAAACCGGAAAAACCACAGTCAGGATGGTTGGTCCCTGAGATCGAATCCACGACCTCCCGAATGCTACGCCAACGCTCTACCACTGAATCTTGACGGGCTGAAGTCAAACGTTACTAGACTGGCCCATATAAAATAAAGTTTACCACAGTTTTTGCCTCTCTTTTAATAATACCGCCTATTTTGCACTCCCTGTACAAAGCAAGATAATCCCCATGATGATTCAGTAGTGAGGCAGTGGCAGATCCAGCTAGGGGGCGTGGGGGAGCCCCTCTCAAGGCAAAATAATTCATTTATATAGCATTATTTCAACAATTTGTCTAGAAAAAGTTTCAATTTGCTTCCCGACAAATCACATTTATCTATATCAATTTGAGGGATACTGGTGTAATATTTCGTGATGAAACTTAGCAGTTAGGAGGGGATATATGATAAATTTATACTTGAAAAAATCACTTAGCGGTAATATATCGAAAATATCTTTGGGTTATTCCACTTGTGTCCCCTCCTCTCACCAAAACCCTGGATTCGACACTGCAGTGACAGAACACATTCTAGCGAAGAACGTCTAGGTATCGTTAACCAGTCAAGTTGTTATACGCGTAGATGAACACAATCCCCACAATTCTGTTGCTCTTTTTACATTGGTAAAGACAATAATAGGACGGAGATAGAAACTTATACTGTTACATGGATTAGTACACCTGCAATTGACGTTCTTGCAATCGGAAGGTAACCTGCTTCCAAAATCTCAGCTAGCTCGACTCAAGCTTACCCCCCTACGTGTTTTTTTTTCAATCACAGTAGACGATTAATGAGACGGTACCAAGGATGTTCTAATAGGATTTTGCCAAGAACATGAAGCCAGACGTCACAGCATAGTCCCGTCCAGTTAGCCTACTTACTCCAATCAAAAACATTGTTTTCGGCTAACAAAGATGGCAACAAGCTCTCTAGTTGTTGGCTAACCAATCAGGTACGTCGCCTTGATCGATGCTTAGTTGTTTTTTGGCTTCATTCTTTCTCTGCGCATGAGATAGCTACAAGCAAATCCTCTATTAGAATATCCTTGGACAGTACAAAGAAAAAAGGCGACAGTCTCTTATTTCCATTTTTCTTGCTCCTAAAACAATGTAAAATTAATGTGGAAAATGAAAGTGAGCTCTAGTGAAAGCAAGCTCTGAGATTACTCTATTATTAATGTATTGAACTATGACGTCATATCTTTCAGGCAACTTACTTGTTATTTATTGTTCATGATACGTTGCTTTGTTCTGGACATCATTAAGATTCGTTTTAAATATGTTGTAGTTGTAATGTTTGAGGTATTTGGTTGTGGAAACATTGAATATATGGATATTGATCAATTTAAGTAACGTCCAGAATCGCTAAGATAAATAGGCCTATTATTTGTTGGACATAAGATATCAGATATTAGTATGAGAGAACTGACTACGACCTTTTGCGTTCTTAAACTTCATTGTAGTTTAGTTTAAGAAGATTAGTATATATGTAATTAAAGTATTTACCAAGATATTACTTATTTTCATTGGGATTATCAAGTATTATTAGATTAGTTTATAACTGTTTGGGATTCAAAGTATAACAGTTACTGGCGCAGTATGGAGTCATCAAGAACATCAATTCTAAAAAAAATGACCACAATACCATGTCCATGGAATTATATTTAGATCAATTTGAAAATTACTGTCAGATATATAATATTCCAAAGAATAATATGGTTGTGACATTTTTAACTTGTATTGGACAGGGCCTCTATGCTGTGATTAAGGACATCTTTGCTCCTCAGATAGTAAGAAACCTAACCTATTCTAATTTTAAAGTCAAAATGCTCGAACATTTCGCACCTAAAACAAACGGTATCGTAGAAAGATACAGATTCCATGCCATGAGACAATCGTAATTCCAATCGTTTCAGGATTTCATATTGAAATTACGAAGGCAGGCCATGAATTGTGTATTTGGTGATCATCTAGATGAATCCTTAAGAGATCAATTGGTAACTCGTACACCAAGAAGAACATGTTACAGGTGTGGACGTGCGCATAAAGACTTCTTCAATTGCTATGCTAAGAATTTAGTATGGAGAAAATATTCAGTTAAAAAGCACTTGGCCAGTGTGTGTTGTGGAAGGGCGGTGGAATATCCTAATCCAGTTAAAGTTGTAGGAGAATAAGTGGAAACCTTACTATTGATTGAATTAGTAAACACACACCACATTTAGCCGACATATTGATTCGGGAAAATTCGAATAGCGATCAGTACAGTGTAACAGAAAAGGCTCTGTTGTTAAGTCTAAATTTCAAGTACAATGATATAGAATTTCCTGCAATTGTGAATACTGGAGTTATGCATAACCTAATGTCGATTGATCAGGAGCCGTTAAAGGTATTAAGTTTCTTCAGCAAGAAAAGTATCATGTGAAATTGATTGATCTTTTGACTTCTTGACGATAGAAGAACCTTCTTCCTTGTAGTTCAGTTTAAGAAGATTAATATATACGTAATTAAAGTATTTACCAAGATATTACTATCGTTCACTGGGATTATCAAGTATTATTCTGTTTTTATAACTCTTAGTGTAATTTAATCCTGAGTAGATTTCGGGTTTGTGATCTCGATCACCAAGGAGAAAACTGTGAGTAACGCAATACACTTTTCGTGATAGGAAATGGCTGAATCCATTAAAAATAATACCTGAATTCTACATTTCAATATAAATGTGACTTGCAAGTTAAATTGCAGGTTGATAGTCTAAAAAGACAGGTGTGTATATATATCATGTTCATTAACGCTAACGCAAATAATTTAACACGTCTTAAACTCCGTGTAATTTATTTTCCAGACCAACTAAAAAAGACCCATTTAGAAGATCAACTCACAGTTTTAAAAAGAAAATCAAACGTAACTTGTATATTCTGCTTTTACTCTCTCACACACTTGTACTGTGCATAAGCCTATATACTCATGATATTTATTAGTTTAAAGTAAACATATTTTGCACTTTTATATAACTTAAAAATCCGATCATTAAAGATGTAATGTGAAAGTGAATTTGTATACATGTCTTTACATTATTTTAGTTGTGATTTGACTTTGTCACACAATACTAACCAAAAAAAATATTTCTGCTCGTTTCATTCTCCACTACTGTCTACCATATGACATTCATGTTGGCACATGGTTGGTTCTTCTTTATCACTAATGCATTCAAACACAGATAGGAGAGGACTGCATAGTAAGTTATATCCATCCATCTATATATCTGTATGTATTTAGGCTTTTCTTATGTATGAGATTCTCTTTTGTCATTCCTTTTTCCATCTCTCTGTCTCTCCCTCCCCCCTCTGTCTGGGTGTGTGTACATGTTCCGTTTCCTCCCCAGTTACACATATATCCATAAACAAGACATGTGAACAGAAACAGAGAGACAGCAAATAACATTAGCAAAGCCCCCGTCTTGACTCGAATTGGATAGCCTGTGGGAATTGCCTTGCCGTCTTCATGTGCAAGTTATATGTCGTATGATAAGCGAAATAAATTCACTTCTGTCCTCTTTCTATTTTGCTTCCGCTTCTTCTTTTCCTTCTTCTTCTTGCATTTCTTTTGCTTCTTTGTAGTATAGCCACCACTTGCTCTGACATCTCTCAGTAGCATTTCCAATGGAAACAGTGTTTTGTTTATTTATCAGGCTCCGAAGGCGTCATCTGCCGGCTCCATTCAATTACACTTGTCTCCAGGGTTAGTGTTCATCCTCCTCCCATGTCCCCTCAGCCCTCACGTCATAAATATACGATGCTGTGTAGTGGATACGAACCCGTCGCCATTCGCTCCCAAAATAGTCTACGATGGTCCATCACATCCTGTTAGGAAGGGAAATTAGGATTTTATAAGCATGTTTTCCTGCTGTAGTTTCGAATCTGTGGGAGTGGGATCTGTCATAGTGAATAGAGAAAGTTGATATATTCTTCTTTAATGGTACGCAATGCATATCATGAAAATAAATACAAAATTCTTCTGTTTCCTTTTAGAATATGGATTACAGTAGCTGGAAATACTACCTCAAAAGTGTCACTATTAATAAGTTACTTCTGAGATTTTGACAGACTTTCTAAAGATATAACTAACATTTGTAGTTCTCCCGGATATATCCGGATATATTTCCCTTATCCATAATATAATAAATATTTAAGAGAAATAGAGACAGTACGAAAATTTTTCTCGTGATTATCGCCTGCTGATGTTAGAGACCGCCCTTGTTGGCAAATTCCTGTATATTCTTTGTCTTCAAACTGTGTGTCTTTTACTTCCAGTCAAGCAGATTATCATACCAGTTGATACCTTTTCCTCTTCTTCTTTTCTCATTATTTTCAATTTTTACTTCCCTTAAAGGAACTTCGTGCCTTATTAGGTACACCAACTTTTTTTAAAACAAAAATCATTTTAAAAGCTTTTAACAAGAGAAAAAGATTCCTTATTCATGTAAGGCCAGCTTTTAATGTACGCTGCTAGCACGTACATGAAAAGCCGGCCTACGGACGCCATTTAATATTGCTATTTGATCCAGTCACGAATGGACAGGCGGTTAGCGTAAATCAAAATTCGCCGTAACATTTTGCAATTGAAAGATCAAATGGAAAAAGCAGGAAATTCCAAAAATGAAATTGTTCAGGAGAGAAAACAAACTTTAAAAAACTTGCAGGAGTTAACTGCTTTTTGCATGTCAGATGAAGATGCGACTCCCTTAGCACTCTTGAGAATGAGTGCACATATATGTTTTAACACATCAAATGTGTGGATGCTTTTGAACTGTCAACACCATAATCTCATTTTCACAAAAATAGGAGTTAACTGCTTTTTGCATTTGACCCTTTATTAGTAATCTTATCAGTCTTATACTTTGAACATTCTTCTATAAATCCACATTTCAAAAGAATCTACTTTCTTGACATATTTTTCCCGAGTGTCCATTCTTTCAACATTAGTACTGAGTATACGTAGATTCTTTCGATGTTTATATTTAATGTTTTTTTCATTAAAAAAAGTATTCTCTGTCTTAATAAAACTCGATCTTGCAATTTTAAATTCCACGATTATTACCTATTTTCAGCTATTCACCTAATAGTTTCACCTATTATTGTTGCAGGGTACTAAAATTATACAGGGTGTTGAACAATAACAGCGACAAAAACATCTCACAAAATGCCAGACATTGCAGACCGTCAAGGGTGCATATGCTACGTTCGGCGCTTTATGCTCTCGAAAGAGTGGGAAAATAAACTGTGGAGTTTGATATTCCCAATACAATTAACAATAGAACTGAGACGGCGGCATGGCACCCTCAAAGACTTTGGACCTGCTCTATCCAAAAATGCACGTTCCAAAATTGTGCAATGAATGTGGAAGGGACTGCCCAAAGAAAGTAGGAGATTCCCAGAGCTGTAGGTCGTAAAGCAAATGAAGGTCCATCAAATGGATGTCCCGATGACCGACATTGCAGAGGTCCTTGTGCTGGATAGCTTCAAACACGATATCCTATCTACATGGTATTCCTCTAAATCGCTTTTAGGAACTTGTTGCATCATTACCATTGTGAATCGGGGTTGCTGTGGCGTCCAAAAGGTACAAGTAGGTGTTAAATAAGTGGGCACTCAATGTATGATGAAAGATCTAATTGAATGAAGGATGGAGAAGGAGAAGGTGGGAAGAGGACGATGGAACTCTTTTTCAATTGTTAAACATAGTGTGAAATAGTTGGAGGATTTATACTCGACTGGTGATTTTGAGAGTTGAGACCAAAATTCTCGCGCCTGACAATCTTCTGGGAAGAAGACAATTTGTGTATTGATATAGTATTAATGCCCTTGTCCTGTCCTTGATTTTTGCTTGAGTTTATACACGCCTACTCTAAAGTTATACTTATATTTGAAGGGCATGGTGCAAGATTGTCCTATACCACATTTTTATGATTCTGAGAAAAATGAGATTCTTTTTCTCCAAAATGCTTAGTATAAATTAAGAACCTGTATTCCATTTATCACTTAAAATGTTAATTATTTGGAATCATGCACAAGTCATTCAATACATTTGAAGAATGTTAAAGCAAATGCTCAAAATTGTGGTTTTCAGCATTGTTCCAGGGTTTTCATCGTAAGCTTTTATCCGTACAGATACTTAGAGTTAGAAGCTCCCTTTAAAATGTTAATAAAGAATTACTCGAAAGTGCAGAACTTTAATATTATTTTTTTTAGGTCCCTTGATAGTAAAGCTATAGCAAAAGGAACCTTTTATTCCCGCTCATTGTGTCCGTCCACCCGTGTCCAAAAATGAAATCTCAGTAACTATAAGGTGTCGTTGGAAACGTTTTGAGTAGATTAGCTAAGAGTTGCCCATACTGTATTGATTGGTGCAGTGGTTCAGTGTTGCCAACCAATTTTAAAAATCAAAAGTTCCAATGAATTCCATTCAGTTATACCTAGCAGCGCCACACTTAGCATAAATATTACACGTATTTGACACAATACAAAAAGGTATCTGTCTCCAAGCAACCCACTTACCAGTGTTGCCAGCCTATTTTCTATATTTTTTCTACTTTTCCAAATTGCTTCCATTATTTTAGACACAGCAGCACCAAACTTGGAATAAGCACCATATTTGACACAATAGGAACATGTGTGTTTCCCATCCTCAGGAATATTGTTTTCAGTGCTGCCAATCCGTGTCAAAAATATATCTCATTAATCATAAGCTGTAGAGACGTGTCTGAAGTGTCATTGGAAAGGTCTTGACTAGACTAGCTTAGAGCCACCGGAACAGTCTTGATTGGTGCAATAGTTCAGTGTTGCAAACCCATTAAAAATAATCAATTATTCAGATTGCTTCCATTCAGTTAGACTTAGCTGGGCCAAATTTGGCATAAACATTATTCGACACGGTAGACAAGTACCGTGAGTTTTTCCGTACCTAAGCACAGTTGTCAGTGTTGCCAGCCTATTTTATAAAATTAATCCTTGCGTGGATAAAATGCCATCAAGGGACCGGAGCCTTTGCGATTGTTAGTAGAATTGCAGTTC
>JAGDQP010040317.1:1811-16496 GCA_022664845.1 Lepisma saccharinum | reverse complement strand
TCGTATATCTAATGACTGAATATTTTATTGTCATCGGAAGCAAGCAAGTTTACTAATTTCAAAGAAATCGGATGATTGGAAGTGAGTTGAAAATAAATTACAAGATTTGTACCAGATATGATTAAACACCTTTTTAATATAAAGTGTGTAATAATAAAATACGTTCAAATATCCTCTAAGATGAACCCGGTGAAATCGTACATAATACAATAAAATTTCGTAAACAAAGATGCTAGATATCGGAAGTGACGATAAAGAAAACAGTGGAATTGTGATTTGAAAATACTGGAAACAGATTGGTATATGTCCAGTTTTGAAGATCGGCAAATGGTAAAAGAGAGTGTACCTGGAAAGGAGTTACGCTGTTACCTGAGCAAACAGGGTTCGCCCAACTCTAATACGAAGTCATCTTCTCGCTACCTGCTTTCCATTACGCACCAGGTAGCGCTACAAACTGAGTACCTATAGAGCAGAATTACTATAAGGGAAGGATGTAGCACCGAGCGCTGTAGATCCGTTTGTAGAGCATTCGTTCAGCAATCAAAAAGCTCTGGGAATAATTCCAGTGGATGCCCATCTTGAGTGAACCTTTTTGCAGGATTTTAGCTCAGTCGCACTAGACAAATACAAGAATGGTAATTTGAAACAAGACCCTGACCAATTTCCATCCCGTATCGTATCACGCCTTGACCAAAATATGTCTAAATGTACTTCAATTAAAATTTAAAGAGGAATTTTTCTTTAACAGATTGTAAGAGATGTTTTGAATGGATGTCGCCGAATGGATTTGTGAATGAGAAGTCCATTTCTTTTTAATTGCTTTCGTTTACGCACTAGTGTGCGTTAAATGTCGTGCTCATTTATTGCAGAAACAATACCAGAACTGCAATTCCAGTAGCCTCACAAGATTGAAAACGGTGCGGTAAATGGAGGTAGCTGAAACCTACACTTGAAGTAAGTTTCCCTCGATCCGCTTTCTCTTAGGGGCTATCGTGCATACACAAAATATCGTAAGCGGAGATTGCATGTAGCCAGATGCTAATGCAGAGAGACAGATGGATAAATTAAGGTCTCAAAGTCCAAACCTGAAGATATGACTGTCTCTCTGCATTAGTTTAGACGCTCTCTTTCATTACTAAGATACATACTTACTGGCATAAGGATAACAAAACAGAAACCTTTTTTAGGGTACGCTTCGCTAAAATTACATATTTCTTCCCTATTACAGTTGAACCGATATGAATTACGATTACAGAACACAAATTTACTGTTCAAAAATTTGGACGAAACTACCTGGTACCTGTTTCAATTAAGTTGCTAACATATTTTATACTAACATATTAATGTATGTAGATGATCTGACAGAGCAGTTCAACATCGAGCTACAAAGCAGAATAATGGGCAATCTTAATGTGACTCAATTAATTGTATAGTTCATCTTAAAAAATAACGCCTTGAAACTACGACACAAAAAGATAGTAAATCATACTAGTGTAACACTTCGAATTAGAAAGGGAATTTCTTCCTCTATATATACAATTACAAAATTACCAGGAAGTCCCTTGTTTTGGGGATAAAGCCAAAAACTGGTAATCCTTTTAACATAATAGCACATTTTCTTTTTAAGAGTGTGCAAATATATAAAAATTGAAAAAACAATATCCAGCTTAGGCGAATGCGGAAGTAGACAAGGAGGAAAATTTCTTCACCTCCCTCAATTCGCTTTCCACGTATCTAATTCAGTGAGTTCTTTTTAACGCTTTTTTTTTTTTGGTATTCCATTCCACTTTGTTGTAATGCTTGAGTTTTGTGTAGAGTTGCTAAACGATGCGTTAGTAACGAGCTCATTTTACTGTTACCCTTTGTTCTCTCTTGGACACTAACCATTCCTCGTTTTTTCTCTATTCCTGTAAATCTTTTTTCCTTTCCTTCCTTTGCATGGACAAAAAGCATTTAGACTTCAGTGGCTTTTGGGCGAGTAGAGACCATTAGGAAGATTAGAGTCCCCTATTCATTCTCCTGGTATTACTGCTGACGTAAAGAGAGGAATGGTCCACTGACAAACAAGCATTTTCCTACCTTATTCACGAACACGTTTCCTCATAAATCTCTCATCTTATTCCTTGATGTTCCATCTTCATGTTCTGCGTGCACTATAGCAAGAACTTGCGTTACATTACTGAGATCGCATATATTTTGTTCGTATTAACGCTAGTACATAAAGCTTTTCTTTAAGACCTTTATGCAAAAAATACGAGAGACATTCAAGCGTATAAAGTAGCTTACACAAGATAATGTTCTTGTGAATGAGGACTTTAGTATATATATGTTTTAAACTAAAATTTATGGTCTTACTCTTCTCCAATAGACCCTGATAAGACTCTCTTAATTGCGTGTCTTTCAAATCGTTAGTTAGAAGATATGAGTAGTTCCTTTTAAAGGTGAAAGGTAGGCATATCTTACAATAACACAAAATAATTATTAATTTATTTTAGTAAAATTGCTCTTCCTGATATATGTATTTATTAACGTCCTGGACGAGCTGGTAAACTTTTATGTAAGGTAACTAGAGTTTGTTATTAAAGTACAATTCAAACTACTCCATTCGGAAACGGAACTTGAACTCCTTATACAGGAAACAAGCATGACAAACTCTCGGCTAATCGAGAGTTCAAGCTTTCCTCTTGTGTTATATGGAAAGCAATTTTATTTAATTTGAGAGTATTTTAGTGGCGAAATGGAACACATTTTTAACGATCATATACGTTTAGTGTCTACAGTCATGGAGTTTCCTATAAGCATTAGGTATGGGACTTAATCCGTATCATGATGCGACAATATTGACTAAGAGCTTGCGGGGTTCGTCTCATGCTAATACTGGAATGGTAGGTATGATAGGGCACAATCAATTATTATCCTCATGATATACTATTTGTCAATGGAGGTCATCACCAAACTTGCGACGGCAATGGGGTATAGAGGCCGGTTAATCCTTTATATCTCATTTACATGAGCAGTAGATGCAAGCAACAGCAGCATCAAATAAGGTGAAAATCGGGTCACCGGTTCAGGCTTAGGTGACAACCACAAGAGTCGATCATCAGGTCGCCGGGCCACTCGTCAGTCGATAATTTGGGTCAAGACTGGGTGACAAGGTCAATCGGGTCAAGCTTCGGATCAGGTCACCAAATATGATATATTTCAGCTTTGCAATGCACCTGCCTCTCACCTCTTATATGGTGTTATTGTTTTAAATAGAAACGACACGCAACAAAAACATTATTAGAACAATATTAAACTGTGCACAATGGTTTTAAATTATTAAGTGTATATTTACTACCAGTATGAAGTTTAATAAAAGGATGCTATCAAATTTAGTTTGTTTGAATTAAATCCCTTAGGATATGTTCCTAATTTGATTTTTCTGTAGAAATCTGTTTTATGAGAAATTCAATTTGATGTTTTATAAGCTCTTAAAACGGAGATAGTTTGTGGTACTCTGCTTAACGTTCCTTATAATATAAATGCACATCTAATCATATTCGTATTGAAGCAATTTAATATGAATTTGGCTGATAAAATGTATCTATTTTGTTTTTTAATCATCTTAGGAAATAATTTTTATTGAAATAGTAGCTATTTAAAAGATTCATAACCTTATGGAAGGAATTGAAACATTTTGCAGCAGAAAGCGAAAATAAACTTAATTTAAAGGAACCAGACAAAATACATTGCGACTCTGTTAACCATATGGATATTATATGACTTGCCATAAAGATAACATACATAATGAAAGTGTATAGTTTGAAAACCATTAGTTTGAAAATAATGACAAATAATTTACATTTCACCAGGCTGACGAGAAAACAGTTATGAAAGCTTTAGGTAAAATGAGCTCTAATGCGGTAGGACTTCATAACGTATCACTACAAATGGTAAAATTATATCTACCTAATATCCTAATAGTTCTCATGCATGCTTGCTATAGAAGCTGCACCTACTGTATGGAAGAAAGCAATGATATATCGCTCTCGTAAAAGCAGAGCATCATAGGATCTAATGACTTCCGCGCAATTAGTATTTTATCACGCAACTCAAAAAACTTAGAATAAATACTTATAATCATGTCAACTTTGTAAATGAAATGTGAATACTGCCAAAATTTCAATCTGGATTTCGTCCCTTTTACAGTACTAGTACGTCTCTTCTAAAAAGTATCTGATGGTATACTGCGGTCAATGGATAGTAAGCAAGTCTCATTGTTAGTACTGTTACATTTTGCATGTCCTTTCAACTCCGTAATACATTACCTACTCCTTGTAACACTTCATTGTTATAATTTTTCCTTGTCTGCACTTCAGTTGTTTCGCTCCTTTTTAAATGACCGCACTTAACGCGTTAACGTTTGTCAAATGTTATCAAATGAACTAGAGATTAATAGAGGTGTTCCCCAGGGGTCAATTTTAGAGCCATTACATTTTCCCTCTATACTTCGGATTTACCCAAAGTTGCAAATTATTCTACCATGTATCAATTTGATGACGGTTACGTGCAATTGCAAGATGCATGCCTGATGGATGATTTTCTCGTGTCACCGAGTTGCTGAATATAAACCTTGGTAGGGTATCTTCCTGGTCTGCAACAAATGGGCTACTGACGAAAACCAGTAAATCTGTGTGTACTGTTATTAGTTTCGGAAAAGAACAAACACAGAGTTAAAACCCATCTGATATAGATATTGAAATAAATAATGTGAAAATCGGCTACTGGGACTTGGTGAAAAAATTATCATTATAGTCTCATCTCACAGTAGCCAGAACGTATTTCTAAGCAAAGAAGTAAAGCATACAGTATGCTTAGATGTTTCTATGGATTGTGTGAATCTGGAGATAAAATTTTGACCAATTCAGACTCTAATTTTACAACTCTTCGATATGATTGAGATATGGTTTATGGCAGCAGGATTTCAACAATTATTAGCAATAAATTCGAAAAATCCTGTATGCGAATTTTTTTATAATTTGAACCTGTCTTGAACCAGAATAAATTTTTAACTTTTTTACGCAGAAGAACATCGCATACCTGTAACACGTTATACAATATTTCAACCAAAGACAAATCACAATAATTATATAAATACTGCAGCAGAGAAAATTTAGTCACTCATATAAAACTAGGATACATGCCAAGTTGTCTCTCCGTCAATGTTTCAGATCTGCATATCAATCTTCATTTCCATACTTATACGCTAAGCTTTAGAACGAGCTTGCCACTGATATAGTAAAATCCTGCAACAATGTGCAATTTAAACAACTTAAGAACAATCTCTTATTACAGCAGAGTCTCCTATTACTTAGCATGACTGGCTAAGTTAATACCTTTGTACTTCCGTTTTTGCTTTTAATTTTTTCTGCGTTTTTAAATTTTGTTTTGTTTGCTTTGGTATGTTATCTTTGTAATCCTAAGTTACGTGTATACTGTGTAATTATGTGTACATAGGAATTACCTATGTAATATACTGTGTAAATTATGTTCATAACATTACTATGTTATTCCGTAATTGCTTTAAGTTATATAATTAATTAAAAGAAAACACAGTTTCTGTGTGTAATTGTACTCACACAGGTTAGGTGGTAGAGCACAGAAATGTAAAATAGTTCCCACTACCCAATATGAAACAACCAAATGTTTGGTATCAACATTACGTAGAGAACCCCTACTTCAATAGCATAATATATGAAATTACTTCTAGTACACCATATTAGGATTCAAACTTTACTATACTAAAATACTCAAGCATTCTAACTGGTGATGGTTTAAATAACAGAAAAAATAAGCGGAACTTGTCTGCCAATTAAAGTGTCAGTTGGAAGATAAAGTTCTCGCATTTTACTATACTAAAGTTCGAATGTTTAAAGATATATACTAGAAATAATTTTAGCTCATATATTTAGAATTACAGTAGCGATTTTCTACGTAATGTTGAAAACCAAACATTTAGTTGTTTTTGAATTTAGTGACATGTACCAGTGTATTTTTTCTCTGTGAATAGCTTCAGCTGAATCTCGCCCACGCTAATAAAGAATATTTTAATTGAATTGAATAAATGGGACATGGAATTGTACAACTAGAATTACCTATTGGTGTGGTTCACCTGAATAATGCATGGCTTGTAAGAAACAGGCACTCACATCGATATACAGATCCAAACAACCAGATTAAAAGTTTCACATGAGATCCTTAACCACTCAGAACGAATACCAAGATAGTACTTTAAATTAGGAACAATGAAACGCTTCATGCGCATTGTTTTAGGGACAAAGTTAATAATAAAACAGTTTGAAGACTCTTAATAAAGTAGGAGTAAAAATTTGTTCATAATGTTTGAAATTCTAATTACAATTCTCTTATGCATACACGGAGAAAAAATATGATTGTTTGTCCGCATTGGACTCTGTTCTAAGGAAGAGAGCAAATTTGTCTACAAATAGTTGTTAAGAAACGTTAGTAGTAAGAGGAAAAACAAGACACAAACCATTTTCGTGGATAATAAACTTCAAGAGACAAAACTTTACTCTGTACTGCAGTTGTTTTCTCTAAGCAAGTACGAAGTGATTTACGATCATAATTTCCATCTCCACGCTTTATCTCAACGCCCGATAAGTCTGTAAAGTTGTGGTCTTGACTGCACCGTCGGTACACATGAAACCAGTTCACTAACCTGATAAATGAAAATACTTGGCAAATATTTCGTAGGACTTTATAACTTCTTCAAAACATATTACCATATGAATACTATACAAAACTAAAAAGTCTCAAGTGGAATGATATATGTACTGCAATTTTTATCTTTACATTATGTTCATATAAATGTACAGTTCACATTAATGCGTGTGTAGCTTATCTTTATGAAATGGTGCAGAATTAAACTTAGGAAGTTTCAGACCTAACATGTAATATTCAAACACAAAATTATACGTGTATTCGTTAGTGGATTTATTTAGTTAATAAAATAGAAATGTATATTTAAATTGTCTTCTAAATACAAAATATAATAAGTAAACTTGGGAGTAGATAATTAGCTTTATTAATTATTTATCTGTTAAATAATTCTTCAAGAATACCTTTTCTCTATGCCTCTTTAACTGAAAACGTGGAGTATGCTATTAAATTACTTATACTCTTCTAGGCATCAGGAAACATCACACACGTACGTAAATAAAAAATACTAGGAAAAAAATATACAGCTCTGACGTAAGTAATTCAAAAATTAATGTTCAAGGACAGCGTTTCAATCCGTGGTCCGACAGGTGATTAGGGGACAGGTGATTAGAAGTCAGACTTAAAAATGTAATTCTAGGTACTTTAATACTTTAATTCTACTCTATTTTACTGTCCACTTATCATTTTCGCTTGAGGTAAATAGGAACAATAATACCATACAAAATGGGGTTCTTAGGCACTAAAATCTAGGTTTTAAATTTCCAGTTTCTATATAAAATGCTTTATGCAGTTCAATATTTCCTTAATTGTAACAAATGAAAACTTAATTGAACAAGTAATGAGCAATGAGCACTGAGTGGGTGGTCACCACTTACTCATTAATAGTGCATTGAGTCTTCAGTTCTTGCACAGCTTCAAGAGAAACAATATTTCTAGACTTTTCAATGAACTACGCATACTAATATCACATCTCATTCTCTCTCTCAGAAATACATTTATGCCAAAACTGTCTTCACGAATGTATTTCTGGTAAACTTTCAGCCAAGATTAATATTTTGATAGCCCCCTTCCATTAAAATATCGAGTACCATTCAATATGGCCGACTTCAAGATGACTACCATGACAAACCTTTACTCTAAAAGATAGCGCACTGACCTGGTAACCATTCTTGTGTATTTGTTTCCCATTATTTCAAGCACTTTGTAAATATACACGTGTTTTCCGACATATATCACACTTACTTACTCTATGGCTTACGGAGCTCCCAAGTTCATCACCGCAGTAACAAACGTTCGCTACAGGATTTTATCCTGAACAAAATCAAGGCAGTTTTCATCACAAACACCTGCTTCTCGAAGATAACTTCTAATATTATCCTCACAACGTCTTCCATGTCTTCCCAACGGTCTCTTTCCCTTTGGCTTACCAACTACGATGGAATATAATTTTCGATTTTTCCCCATCCGAACTTCATGCCCTACTCACCTTAGTCTTCGTGATTTCATTATTCTTTCAATATCGGATGAGTTTAAAGTCCGTAAAGTTCTTCATTAAGCAGTCTACTCCATTCCCCAGTCATCTTATTCCGTTTTGGCAAGTATATCTTTTTCAAGAAATTATTTTGTAAACCCTCCTAATCTATGCTCATCTACTAGGGTCGTGATGCAGCTTTCGCAACAGTAAAGTATTACCGGCAGAATAACCGTTCCGTATATTTTCAATTTCAACTTTCTTGATATCAATCGCAAGGTTAGAAATTTCTGAACAGAGTAGGAACATGCGTTTCCCGGTACTAAGCGACTGGTTATTTCTTCGTGACCTCGTTTTGTTTGTTACACAGTGCCATTGTATTCCCATTTCTTCTCTAAGTTTTGTCTCAAGGTGAAAATCTGGTCCAACGTGGATCTATTTCTTCTAAATCCACATTGGTGATTTCCAATTATTTCATCTACGTATACGCTTAGCCGAATTAGCAGGATATTACTTTGTAGCATGTTGGAAGAAATGAGATTCCACGGTAATTATTATAGTCTGATTTATCGCCTGTAATAATGTTTATATAAACCGGAACTATTTTTGAGGTTTTCAATTCCTTTGAAAGCTCGTACTTCCTCCGTATTGCGTTTATCAATTTATGTAGTTCCTTGAGTAGTGCCGTTCCTCCCGCTTTAATTAATTCGTCTGGAATATTGTCTATTCCCGTTGATTTGAAATATTTCAATTTCTTTACCGACATTTCGACCTCGATCTCGCCAGGTTCGGGTATTTACGGTTCTGCTGTATAGATTTTAAATTCCTCTGTTCGTTCTCCATTGTTTACATTAAGAAGTTTGTGGAAATAATTGTTTCATACATTGATAATTTTAGACGGATCCGCCTGCATATTTCCGACTTCATTTCTAATCATCCCTAATCTAAGCTGGTAACATTTCCTTAACGAGTTTATACCTTTGTACAGATCTCGTATGTTATTTGTCTTCCCCTTTTACCAGATATAGTGGGCAATTCATATCTTTGAACTACTAGGACTACGAAGGTGAATGAGATGTCGTTGGAAATGTCTTGGCAAAACAAATTCAATACCGTGTCATTAATCCAGATAACAGGTGATCCATAGATAGGGGGAACAATTTGGTATTTCTGGAACTACTTGGGCTAAGAATGTGGTTGAAGTGTCGTTGGAAAGGTTTTGGCAAGGTGAGTTAAAACCTTTATCATTCATCCAGATAGTAGGGGCGGAATTCGAGTTTTGGGTGGGGTATTTTCTACTTTGGAACTACTAGACCTAATGAAGTGGTTGAGGTGTAGTTGGAAAGGTCTCAGCAAGACGAATTCAAACGTGTATCATTTATCGAGATCGTATAGGAGGATCCCGAGTTTCGGGGGGGGGTCAACTTTAGAACAATTAGTACTAGAAAAATGGTTAAAGTGTCTTTGGAAAGGTCTGGTCGCAATTTTTGTAACGGAACGTTGATCGTATACATAGGATCCTCACTGTTGAAGCCTGGGAATAGCTTATATGAACAATCCCCTCCTTTCCGAATGGGCAGCGGCTCACTTGTTTCTTAGAATCAATAGTTCGTATTGTATTCAACCTGGAAGACACAAATGCGTTTCTCAAGTCCATTTTTATTTCAAATATTTAGAATTGTTCCAATATTTTAAACCTTTTTAAGATACAAATTATGGTATATTTACGTATGGCTTAAGCCTAGAAATCATAATTACGATCTGTTTATTTAGACTCTTTCACGGTTTAATTTTCAACTTCAGAAAATTGGTAGTTTTTATCTTGTTGCGTTTCTTCCAGAAAACCAAATGTATTTCCTTCCTTGAATCCTTATTAGCAGTGTAAGAAATAAACGGAGCCTATACTTTCCTTTAGAGGAATTGATTAATATTCTGCTACAACCCAGCCAGTACAGGGCATAAATTTTCTTGTTATCAATTCAAGAAAGCTTTTCTTAGTTTCAAATGCCTTCAGGCTTTAATAAAATATCCTAGGAAAGGAAGGAACTAACCATGTATTTGATTAAGAAAACTCGCTATCATCTTTATTGAGAGAAAAGGATAAAAAGAGAGAGTGTGAGAGAGAGAAAGAAATAAGAGAAAAAAGACACCCTCGAATTTCATCCCTTGTTCTTTCAACGAAATTCCAATCCAAATTATCAGGATCTGAATTTCTTCTCTTCTGTGGCTGTACACAGGAATTAAAAGTTTTCAGCAAGAGAGTTGTTTTATAGAAACCTGCAGGGTGTTTTCGTCCTGGATGCTTCTAAGATATAGACTTTCTTTTACTGATTCTCGGCTTCTATCTGCATTTCTTGTCTTTCTTGCATTAATTCTCGTGGTGTGGATATTATTCTACTTTTTTGCCTTGTATTAAGACTGTAAAAAAAAGTGATGAGAAAATTATTGAATGTAACGCAATATCGGAATGTCTAGACATATTTGTATTTCTTTATTTTCACTAGCATGCATACGCAAGTATTTCATTCACACATAATAATCACTAAATGACAAAAGTGAACCACTATGAATATGATACAATCTATTTGAACGAAGTAGGTTATATTACGTTAATTAAATCCTTGCTGTGCTAAAGTTCAATGCACAATGAAATGTAGTGAAAAATTAACTGGAAATTTTATATTTCACCTTACGAAGTCCTTGCGTATAGTTAGAAAGGAACCTATAATATCATAGCCTGTGTAACAATGGCATATCCAGGATTTCCATGGGGAGGGAACGCAAGTGAAATATAATAGGGATATGTTCAATATTTCCTCGCTAAGTGAATTTTTAAATACAGGAAGGGACATAAATATCTCCCAAATTTTAAACATCTATCCTGAAAAGACTAAGCAATGGAGGAAAATAAAAGGCATACCTGCATACTAAGGAAAGAATATAATTCACTAACAAGCAATCAGATTTTCAATACACCATCATTTTTGCTATAAATTACAGTGGCAATATCACTGAGTATAAAACCTTTTAGCCGTTTTTCAACATTATTTACAAATGTTCAACATCAAGCATCATCACCAATGTCTCAGGTCTTGAAGACAACATCTTTAAAATGGTCGCCACCATTTTTTAAATACTATCGTTGTCTTGTGGGCAGAAATTTTGCCAAGATTTTCAGTTTGAGAAGTGCAAAATCAAAATTTGAAAAGGTGTAAATGCAGGTTTTAAGGGTTTCTATAGCTTTTTAACCGTAAATATTTTAAGTAGAGAGCCAGCACTCGAGAATTTGGGAGGATGTCGCCCCGCACAGGGAATAATCTGACAAAATCACTGATTGTAGGGTTACATAAAGGGAAAACACTTCCCTCACAATCCAGTTCCAGTTCTCCAATCCCCGAGGGACCCGCATATTGCTGGGTTGTTATGGTATATCTTATGGAACAATCATAAGATTGCCAACAATAGCACTGGAAATATTAGCACAATTTTATAATAAAATATTAGCAACAGATATAATACCCAAATACTGGACCTATCACATTATTCTATCGCTATTAAAACAAAATAAAGACATCTCTCTCCCCACTTTATATGACCTATCACGTTAATTCCCTGTTTCACAAAAAAATTTAAAAAAGGAATAATTCGAAGAATTGAATGGTATATTGAAGGACAAAAATATTTGCCCGAAAATATTATAGGATTTCGAAAAAAAAATACTCAGTTCAAAACGGACTCAACATAACTTTATTGTATATACAAAATGCGTTTTTTAAGAAAATAATCAATATATGCAGTGTTCTTACATTTACACAATGCATATAATGAAACTAATGCCTTATCACCTTATTAATAAAAATTTTACAGCAACTAAAGATCCCACATTCATTCCTCATAGTCATATGGAATATGCTCAAAAAACGAACATTAAAAATACTATTTGACAATGGATATAGTGAAGAAATAGAGATAAACAACGGACTGGCACAAAGAAGTTCTTTATCATCATTTCTACTTGTTATTTTTTATTAGATATATCAACATTTAAAATTACTCTTACAAGGGAACATTTTAAATTGATAATTTGGTTTCCTAACTAAACTATGTCCACTCGATAGAGGAATAAAAGAAATGGAAAAATTCAAATGTTTAGCGGCAAATGCCTAAAAACACAGGAGAGAGGGCAGAAATAAGAAACGATAATAATATGTAGAAGTAATGCAGGATAACAATTTATACGCAGATATATTAAAAACGGATAACGGGTTGAAACTGTCACAACATTATACTGACTAAACATTGTACTCATAGTCGTAAATATTGTTACCATTTGTAAAACAGTGTTGCCAACTTAGCAGAAAGCTATTTTCTTCAAATAGCACAATATACTAATTTTTATATATCTGAAACACATAAAATAGCAAGTTAAATTTTGAGAGCCCACCACAAAGTGTTGCAAACTTTGGGAGATATAGGAATTAAAACATCATGAAACCTAGTGATTGATTGTATGGGTCGACACTGCGCAATATACTGGTGAATGAAAAATGGGACAAACTAGACGAAATATATACATGTAAAGGATCACACAAAGATCAGAGAGAAAACACAGATACAAGCACACTGCAAAAAATGGCTGTGCTAATTTAACACAATGTGGTGTGCCAGCGTGACTACCACTGTTTGTGTTCAGTCAATACAACAAACGGTGTTGATTTCGGAACTGGGAGAAAAAAAGTTACGGCTGCAGCTAGGTTTGAAAATAGGTTGCTCTGTTAGAAGTCGAGCATCTTACTGACTTGGTTAAATCGTCAGACTGAAAAAGCAAACGATATTTATTGAACAACGTTTGAATTAAATGACTACGCTATCGATTTAAACATAGTAGGGGATCAAATATAAGCTGCTGAACCCACAAAAGAAACTAAGTTACTTGCACGAATTATCCCACTTCCTATTTGTCAACTGGGAATCAAAATTCATATTCATTGAAAATATTCCATTCCTATGAAAGCAAGCAACAAGGTGACAGCCAAACACTTGAGCAGCATTACTGCTCTCTTATCGTAGCAACATGTAAAATGCTGCGCTTGCTTTTATAGGAATGGAACATATTCTCAATGAATGGGAATTTTGATCCCTAATTGTGTGTCTGACGATGTAGCTAAGTCGGTAAGATGCTCGACTTCTAACTGAGCAATCCGTGTTCAATCTTGCTTCAGCCGTACCAGGTAACTTTTTTCTCCCAGTACCGAAATCAATACCGTGTGTTGTGTTGATTTAACATAAAAAGTGGTAGTCACGCTGGGACACCGCATTGTGTTGAATTAACACAACCATTTTTTGCAGTGTGCTAGTATCTGTGTTTTCTCTCTGATTTTTGTGTGATCCTTTACATTAATATATTTCTTCTAGTTTCTCCCATTTTTCATGCACCAGTATTTCGCGCAGTGTCGACCCATACAATCACTAGGTTACATGATGTTTTAATTCATATATCTCCCAAAGTTTGCAACACTTTGTGGTGGGCTCTCAAAATTTAACTTGTTATTTTATGTGGGTTTCAGATATATAAAAAATAATACATAGTGCTATTTGAGAAAATAACTTTCAGGTGAGTTGGCAACACTGTCTTACACATGGTAACAATGTTTACGACTATGAGTACAATGTTTAGTCAGTATAATGTTGTGGCAGTTTCAGCTCATTTCCTTTAACCGTTTTCAATATATCTGCGTATGAAGTGTTATCTTGCATTACTTCTACACATTATTATCATTTCTTATTTCTGCTCTCTCTCCTAAATATTTGGCTTTATCAATTTAAAATATTCCCTTGTTAGGGAAATAATTATCTACTCTGATGACGTCACACTCTTACATAACCACAAAGAACACAATGTAAATAACTTTCGTACTTTTGAAAAGCACATGCAAATCATCATCAATTTACTAACAAAATTGACCCTAAAAGTGTTAGATGGAAAAGCTAAAATAGTCATTTTCACCAAAAATAACATGCCACTTAACCTACGTCATAATCGTCTAACTAATATCGAAATAGTAGATCACATCAACTATTTAGGAGTTCGGCTCACAAGTAAATTAATTTGGAACTTAGAAATTCAACATATAATCAATAAAGCAGACAAATTATTCAATCTTTTCAAAGCAATAGCAACTACCAAATGGGGCAGTTCTCCCCAATCCATGATTAATCTATAAGAAACCCTATTTTGATGTTCTTTAGACTACATCTTCAATGCTTGTAACAATCTAAAACAAAACAATTGAACAAGTTAGAAACAAAACCAAGAAAAGTACTTAGACACTGTCTTGGACTTATGAATAGCTCCCGCAATCTATTTGTTTATATTGAATCCGGGGAACTCTCTCTACGATTCGAAAAAGAATATACGATTAATAAAAAACATATCAAAAGATGAAACATTTCATAATCATATATCACACAAATACAGCAACCATATTATA
>JAGDQP010040316.1:6948-17345 GCA_022664845.1 Lepisma saccharinum | reverse complement strand
TATATATATATATATATATAGCATTAACCTTGCAGTTCAAAAGATGGCGCATACGCATGCAATGTTCGGAAATTCTATTTGTTGTTGTCCAGTTATTTTTTAAAAGAGCTTTTAATAGTAATTAACTGACGATATAAATAAATTCATTCTGTGATTTTATTAATATAATATAATGTTTTATTTTATAGATATTTAATTATGCATATCGACAGCCACCGTAATTTGTCGTATGCTACTGCATAACCTGCGCGGCATGTATGTACTCTGCCGTAAAATTGGTGTGGATTGATATAAAGAGTGTTTTTTGATTTTATAACAATAAGGTAAGTACTGCTTTGAACCCTATGTTTTGTATTGATGAATGACTTTCTTTAGTTTCTTAGAGTTTCAGTAGTGATTGCTTCTCTACGAGAAGTGGAACTTGCAGCGTTGAACTTGTTGCAATGCGGGCAGTACTCCTCGTCTTCACCCTTATTCCGACACTTGTAGTCGACGACCGTATCTCACTTTGAGGTACGGAATCTACACTCCTCTCCGATTCCCAACCAGTTTTGCTGCGGGCGAGCATATCTCTTCGGAGGTCTGGAACCAGTAGCTCATACTACCTTTCCACAACCAATGGGCCGCGGGCGACCATATCTCTTCGGGGGACTGGAACCAGTTGCTCACCAACTCAGGTTCACAACCAGTGGGCCGCGGGTGACTGTTTCTCTTCGGAGGAACGGAACCAGTAACTCATATTCCTTTCGCGACATCTTGTCTCATAGACCCAAGCTTGCCCGCTGTATTGCTGAGGCGCACCGTTGCAATATTACTGCGTCGGGATTCCGTTAATCGGGACTAGTATTGTTAACTTTCGAACGGTTTGGTGCGTGTGTTCAAATCCACTTGCAGTCACAAGAAACTTTTCACGTCTGTATCATCACGTTTGTTGCCTCAATCTTTTAAGTTAATTCAGTGTTAGTTTAATTCACTCAGTGCAAAATGAGTGATAGAAATAATACACGTAAATTATTGAAATGTTAAACTGCTGACAAGGAAGATTTCAGTGCATAAAAAATATTACGTTTACCCCAGCTAGAGCGTTGTTTAATTGCCTTCCGCTGAACCAGGAGGATAATATTTCCCTCAATTCAATCACTGATTCTAATTATAAATGGCAGATTGTAGAATTTGAATTAGTACATCGTTTCTTTTTAAAGTTGTGAAAGTATCTTTTGGATGAATTTACTTACTCATTTTTTAAGATCAGCGTTGGCACCTTCTTAAGTGCCACTGGTTAATAGCAGAGCTGAAACGGGTCATTGGGTTATTCGGATCAAGTTTTGGACTAGGTCTATGCTTTGGACCCGGCCTGACACGGTAAAGCGGAGGGCAGAGCAGAGTTTTCAATCAATTCTTTGCATCTGAACAGTGTTCTTTTCATGGATGACCGGAACCGCAGGAGTTACGCCCAAAGAACGATAATACGACGCCGAAAGTTCCGAGTTCATAATAAATTCCCAGAAAATTCCCAGACTGGGTCAAGTTTCGGACCGCGTGTCTGGATCAGACCGGGTCAGCAAAACTGACACAATGATCATTTTTAGAAACCTTATCAAGAGTTCATAACAGAAGCGGGAAATTGTGTCCACCAGCAGTCAAATGGAAGACCTTTATATATATATATATATATATATATATATATATATATATATACCGACGAAAGGGGAAGCAGCGCTGTTTAGCACTTATGGAGTAACTCGTGCTCAGCTTTGAGTCTTTGTTTATTTCATATGTCAACATGTTTCTTCTCCAAATGTGCACTCTGACATGTTTCAACAAACAAAGACAAGTTGCTACTCAAATGCTCTTTGGTGCTTTCTTTACTCTCCTTTTTTATTTGATTTTCCACGAGCCAACCCTCTTACACGACTAGTCTTCTTGTTTACTTTTCGTATAAGAGTGAGAGATACCTGAACACAGCATCCTTCAATGTATCACTACTTTTTTTGTTTCATCTTAAAAAAGATAATAAAAAGACACATCGAAATATTAAGTTGGAGCAGAGTAAAACGATGGATAAAACCATATATTTGCTCTGCTCTGCTCCGCTCCGCTCTGCTCACTTGTTTTGTGTGTCACCATTTAAATGTATAGGTTTAATATGTCCCCGCTTTGCTTCGCTAACTTGCCTTTCTTGATGGACGCTAATCTTAGTAGGAGCTCGTACACTTATGGAACATACATAAGCGTATGTTGAGCTTTTCACGTTAAGAACATATACGCAAGAGTAAAAATACTACTATTACTAATGTAATATTTATTTACGTGTTATGAACAGATAATAATTACAGTCAGAGCTGAAACGGGGCACCGGGTCAAGTTTTGGACGGGTCACCGCGTGCGTGTATGCTTGGGACCAGGTCTGACCAGTGACCCAAATTCGAGCAAGTGGTCCGGAGGTCAAAGCAGACGTTTAATTTCCTTATTAAACACTGTTGTGTTTGGTGTTAATCTCCTAGGCACGTAAAATACGACGACAAAAAGTTCGTAACAATAGTAATAACATGAGGAAGTAGTAGTATCCCCGGAAAGAACAAAAGTACCGCCTGACATGTGCAAATACTCCCCCTCCTTCTCGGAAAGGTAATTATGAAAGGATTTTCTATTTGAAGTATGAAATAGGATAAATGTATTTTAAAGCTTTTAAAACTCTCAAGAAATGAAGTTCCCGTACGTACGGTCATTTCTTAAGGAATCTCACAAATTATAATTTTGACTGATTCAAACAACATGAATAAAACCAGGTCACCGAGTCAGTTAGGTCAAGATTCGATAATCGGGACGCCGAATTAGAGTCAATATGTAGTAGTAGTAGTACTTGGCTGAAGCTTATTGTATATGTGTGAATTATGCCTAAACTAAAATGTAACTTTTGTGGGGGAGTCAGATAGGCGCTTTGTAACTTAGATTTGCGAATTGCATTCTACCCTAACAATGTTTTAATAATAAATTTATTTAAAATGGACTAAAATGTTGGAGATTTTAATTTCTAATTTATATATAAACATGACGAAACGTTTACCAAACTTATTTTGATATCCTTTTCCTAAATTATCCACCAATTTGATTTACCTTTCGCTTCTACTACCACTACTAAATAATTAAATATTTGATTTCTTAACCCCAAAATAATTATTTACTGCATACATATATGTTCTAACTTTTAGCAGAATATTTTCTTATAATTGTTATAAAATTTTGTTAAGACATTCCGGGAGAGGGGGCAAAATATTAAAAAAAAAAAAAAGCATTGAAAACTCTACGAGAAATATAAAATATTATATGAAACAGCAAACATTTTTTTAACGTCCAAATCCAAGCCTTATAAACATGTACGTTGCCGCTACAACTGTTCTTAACGATGATTTTGTACTTACTCTGCAGAATATTGTCATTATAGTTCAGGGGAACCAACATATCAGAGAGCAAACATCTGTCCATAGATGGCACGACAATCTTGGACGGTTTCAAAGTTGGAACGCTTGTACTAATCCCTACTGGAAAGCGATCATTTAAGCTATATGTAAACTGTAATGGTCGGCCACGAATAGTCACAACAAAACTTAAAGGCTCAATACCAGTGGGTTTTCCCGCCTTTTTCGTTTAACGTCAATTATTCAGAATCCCGTGCAGGTACACAAAATTTAACTTTTACAGACCAAAGTTCGTTTCGTACTTTAATAATGAGTTCATTTAACTTTAAGGAAATGTTAGTAATAACTTCAGGATTGTGTGCAGACATTTTTGGGACATTATTCTGTCCCAAAAGTGTCTACAAACAAATCCTGAGGTTACTAGTAGCATTTCTGTAAAACTAATTATACTCATTATTAAAGTGCGAAACGAACTTTGGTCCGTGAAAGTTAAGTTTTGTTCACCTGCTCTGAATGTTAAATAACTGACGTAAAACGAAAAAGGCGGGAAAACCCCCTTGGATTGAGCTTCCTAGGTTTATATCATACAGCAAATGCTATAATTTCGAGATTGGTTTTTATTCCAGTAGGTCCTTGTATAATATAACTATATACAGTATATACAGTATAATAATAATAATAAGAGCTAAAGAAATAAAATGTCCTGCCAATTCCAATAAAAATGTAGACCTACATCTTCGCGTCTATTTTTCGCCATAACTGAATAATTTTATGGTGCCAGGGTAGGATATACCTCTCTCTCTCTCTCTCTCTGCCTGTCTTTTTAAAAATGAGATTTCAAGTTCTCGCACAGTATGGGTGGCATTAGGTGGTATTTTTTTAAAAAATATTTCTAATATACATATTTTTCCTATATAATACTCAGCTAGCACAAAATTCAGTTGTTTTATTAAGACAACAATATTGTAATTTACTTTGTAATATGATTTCGGCACTTTTTATAAAACTGGTCCTCTTTTTTTATATAATGGTACACATATTTTTTTTTCGTACACAGCTATATAAGGGTGGATGACAGATAGCAGAAATAACAGGCGGCGGAATATTTTTCCACAGTACGGGATTCATTACATATTAAAAGAATTTTTATATTAGTTTTTGTTATTAGTCTCTCTCTCTCCCTCCCTCCCTCTCTCGTTCTCTCTGCTGGAAAGAGAGGAAGAGGATTGTTCTGCTCCAGCACTCTCAGAAAAAAAAAAAGACGAAGAAATAATAACAAAAGAATAACGCTCCTCATTTCTGTTCTGTTCGCCTTCTGTTGATCTGGGAAACCGGTTTCCTTTCCCTTTTCTCTGTTTCGTCTAACCATTTGTCATGGATGTCCCCAGAATTGCTTCATCTTAACCAAGTGATTATGGAGAATCCAGAGCATCTGTTGCTGCCTGCTCCTTTGCCGGGATGCTGGATACATCTCTACCCTGACTCACTCTGTTCTCTCTCCTATAAAAAGGCAGAACGTTGACCTTTTATGCTCACTGGTCCAGAGATTTTTAAAAAAGAAGAAAGAAAAATGATAACATTCAAAATGAATAATATATCATGCTGAAAAGATGTATTCCAAAGTATTGATGCTGTAAATACATGTGTTGACACTAGAACATAATAATAATAATAGTAGTAGTAATACTTGACCCAACCGAAACTCAACGACACAACTAAATATCCAATATCTTGATTTATGAACTTTCCATGTAGACACCTATAAAACAACACAATATCGCAAATAATAAATAAATTGACAATATAAATATATTTTATTTATTGTCATCTTCTTTTTTATTGTTGTTTTCTAAATTCTTGCTTCTTTCTTCTCGTGCTGGCGTACCCTATCCATAGGTCATAGCAGAAAACTGAAATTAACGGTATTTTTAAAATGCTGTCAAGATATTGTGGGCTGGATTTGTGATATTTTCAAACCTTTTGCCTAACTTTTGATATGGGTGAAGTATGTTTGTTCCACTACTAATTTAATAAAAATAATAATCGGAAAACAGGATGAGAGATGAATGTTTAAATACATACTTGTCCAGGCAAAGAAAGAAAACTTTAACTTCGTCACTGGAATGCAACGTTCCTTCCTCGCTCGGTAAACGAAGGAGAATTTAATCATTGCTTCCATTCCTAGCGAAATCTTGCATTGTAGCCAGGAACTGTTTATGTTCCGAAAATGTTACACATCCATAAAATGTTATTTGTAACGTTTAAGTAATTTGTCTAATACCAATTAACGCTTTTTTTTCTTTCTTCCAAATTTGAAACATACCGGTACCAAACCTTGCGTTGTGTTTAAAAAGGCCGGAGTCTAAAACAAAGCCTAGACCGTTTAATCGTCGTTAAAGAAATTACGCTTATGCTATTGGCTTAAGGAATTCTCTCAAAAGGTAACCGTGAAGTCGTATTATGCGTTACTCTTTGACGCTTCATCAGTTCCTGTTTCTTGTGATGTCACACGACATTCATTTCCCCCGTCACCAACAAGTTGATGGTAGACTTTTGGGTGGCCTCGGCTCAAACGCCACCAAGTTGGCCCGCCTGGTCTTCAGTGAATGTTGGTCGATGTGAGTTTGTGTGTGTGTGTAAATAATTGCGAATGTCACGCAGCTAACGGCTCTGTAGTCATGGATATAAGCCGATTTTACATCTCTTTTGTTTTTTAAAAAAGACAACTTCGTGTTGCTTCTTCTCCACCCAGTCAATTGGAACAAAAACAAACAAAGGATTCAGGTTTACAGGTAATTTCAATACGTACATCACTGACCACTGTTACATGACCTACGTGAAAGTTTTACTAGTGCAACCAAAATTAAAAAGCCGTCGAACAGAACTTACTTCATACATTTAAAGTGCTGGAGTATAGTACAGTGTTTGTTAAAATTGAGTAGGTCACCGCAATGACGTTGTAAGCGACACGTCTGTCAGAACTGGGCTATAGTAGATGCTGTTGCGAACGTTTAAGCGAAAGTCCTATGTCGTGTTTCAATCAGCGTTTATTGCAAATGATCTTACACTGGCACGAACTAAAAGTCGTAATACTTAGTATTTACGCCGAGAAGACAATTTCTTTAATATTAATAAGGGCATATACGAGAATAGACTGTAATGATGAAACGGGTGTTGCTTCCCTCAATAATATGATATCTAATACTGTTATCTGCGATTTGAGCCCTCACCTATTGATAAACCTAATTTCTGGGATAACTCATAGAAATCTTAACTCACGGTCTTTGGACTAGCACAAACATAATCTCACAAATCAAATCTTACTCAGTGAAGATGTTCACCTATCTCAAATTCAAGATGGCCTCACTTATTGCCGTCAAGTTGAATAGAAAAAAAAATAATTGGTTCGGACGGCAGCTAGTCAGAAAATCCCCAGAAGATAGTTTCAAATAAGTGCAAAAGCCCTAGCAACACCTCCCTTACACCTAACGGGCCCTTAGGTCAAATCCTTCTGACCTAAGTCGGGTTCGTTCGAAGATCGTACAGCAAAGCGGAATTATGAACTCAAATGATCTCCATCTTTCACCCTTCGTTCCGGCGGGTTGATTCTTTCTGGAAATAAACTATTGAAAAAATAACTAAGAGGTCAGGAGTACCATTCGCTATATTACTAACAAATTAAACTTTCCGGTAAATGATATGAAATGAAATTTATCCACAAAATGTGTCAAATCCCTAGACGTGAGACGAGAAGAGAACAAATAGAGCAACTGAAACAATTCCGTTGTACGCAGCCGTGACCCCCAACCACCCCAGTGGGTAAAAATAACAGTCCTCGGAGCCACGCACGATATGTAAGTTACCATTTCCAAATTACTAGTTGGCATTGACTAGTTACCAATGAATTAATCTGCAGAAGTCGTGCGGATAGCTGGATAGAAAGTGCACCTCTCACATCACTCTAACAGACGAGTGTTGAAACTTCTCGGCTTTACTTATCCCTGATCAGAAATGACAATAATAATAATCCCTTCAATGTTGAGTTCATAATTTCCATAGCCTCTGTGGCAAGCCTCTTCTATTCCTTGGTCTCCAGAGTAGTCCTAGGAATCTACTTTGGACATTACGGAATGAACCATGAAGCGAAACCAATTGAATCGAATTCCGCAAAATATTGCACTCAAGATTCTCTATCTATCTCATAAGTCGAAGAATATACAGAATAATAATGCTTTGGGCTTGTGAGAAGAAAGTAATTTTCTGATCTTAAACAATTCCCCAGTCATCTAAGAGGATGAACTCTGAATAAACCTCAGAAACCTTTTATGCCTATAACAATGAATCTCTTTCAACAATGAACAAGAAAGAAAATGAAAAATCGGCACGGATAGAACTCTTGAATTAGTTATGAACTTTCTTCCCTGAAAGTTTGAACTCTCTAGGCTTGAATTTGTAGGAGCAGCAACGAAATTTCGTTCAACGACAGAAATACATTAGACATAATTATACGGAGATAGTGCTGCCATCTCTTGCCGGAGATCTTGGCTTTACATTGCCCTTAAACAAGTCTCTTACCTTTTTTTTTTTTTTTCATTAAACATAAAGCAATAGCTTATTTCAAGCTTTCGCCGTCTTATTAAAAAAAAAAACTCACCTCGCCACAAATTTTTATGAAGTTTATCACAAGAGGAAATTTATGAATATTAATTCCTAGTCATGAGAGCAGGACGATTTCATGACAAGACTGGATAATTGTATGTATTATTACAAGTGAAAAAGTTCTGGCACAAACCCTTATTCTTGATAACTAATAATTTATCATGTTTCTTTGTTTTGCAGAACGATGGGATGTATACGATGGATGTAATACCAGGCACTCGCAGTAAAAAAATTCAGAAATGGTGCTGCTATTTGGTACATGATTTAATTTAAGGTAGGATGGCAACAGAAGTTCACCATGACATGCAATAAACTTTGGAGGAAAACGGCATAATCTTGTTGACTCTCAACGTTTTGTAGCCAAGTTCATATGAGGAAGAAAGAAAGAAAGACAGAGAGAGAGAGAGACAGACAGAGAGAGAGAGAGACAGACAGACAGACAGACAGACAGAGAGAGAGAGAGAGAGAGAGAGAGAGAGAGAGAGAGAGAAAGACAATGCAAGATCAGGAAAGCCAATATAAGTTTCAACTTCAGAAATCAAGACCAAATATTTTATCAGCACATTATAGACAAAATAAACCAAAGGTACCAAACAGTGTATTCAACTCTATGTAGAGAAACTATAGTTTTTGTTGATATTACACTGAGTGGTCTTCCCGGAATTTTCAAATCTGAGCCTATAAGATTGATATTTCAATGAGAACTTCTAAGAGGGGTTACATTACGTTGTCCGACGCTCTTTCTGTGAAAGAATTGTATACTTTCCTTGTGGGATGGGGATGGAAACACCGAGGAAGTGTCTTTTTTTTCTTTTTTTTTTCATAGAATGCTTGATTATGTTCTTCCATCCTTTATTTACATAATCACCCAATTTTATGTCAATATTTTGAAAATTGAGCTCAGGAGAAACCGATATATGAAGGACCACAAGTGTCTTTTTTTGAATAGAACAGTTTTCCTCTGATCTGGTATCATGGACATTGACTTCAGTTGCTGATGTTTAAAATTATTTCACAGCTGCTTTTTAACTTGGTCTGTATTTGTTGGTACAGTAATTTTTCAGCTCTGAGTGGTTTTCGGGTTCTTCATTTTCTGAAGACATTGAGGATGTTGTTGAAGAAAAAGCGAAAGTTTTAAAGAATCATGTGAACGTAAGTGACGTGCTATAAATACCATTCACACCTAAACATACCTGTTCAGCGTATATTAAACAATTTCCTGGATTTTTAATCTAACTAAGAGCTGAGCATCTGGATGGATAAGAATAAATTATTTTATATTTTGATTAATCCTTCCAAACAATTTAATATAACTTAATGCATAAAAAAATAATATGTGAAGTGACACTTCACCATCTTCACCTGAAAAGCCGCCACTGTTATGACATTTGTGTTTTATGAAGAATATTTATGAATAACATGTTAATGTATTGTCTCGTTCACAGAAATATCAATGATCAAGATAATATATAAATAAATTGGAATCTGACTGATTATAAGCGGTTGCTGCTGTACAGTGACAAGAAACATAATCAATAAATAAATACAACTGTACTCAGAGTTCGATTTGCCACGGGGGGGGGGGGGTTGCCGTGGATTTTCCCTGGCGCGTAAGGATTTCATCTTCGGTTGTTGATTCCGAATAGCATGCCAACCAAGGATAAAATCTTTGTATTTGTACCCAAACAACTAGTAGCTTGAACGTACCAAAAACCACTTGTTATATAGATCCCTCCCCCACTTCGTAAATTATAACAAATCGAACACTGACTGTACAAAAAGAAGTCTGTAGAGTAGAAATTATTAAGAAATTAGAAGTAGTTGGCAACCCTAACACGGATGCGTGTCAATGGTCCATCCGTGAGAGGACAAATGGTTTTCCATTTCCACGTGTGAATACTGTTTGGGAGGAGGCAAGGCCACACTAAATGTCATAGCAGCAGTAAAAGTGTCGTGAGAGCCCGACAGATTTCTCCCAAGAGCACTGGAAACCATTTGGCCAGAAGACCACGTATAAAGTGTCTAAAAAATGCGACTCGACGAGTCCTATGGGCAATGACGCTACGCACAAAACATAACCAATGTGCTTCATCCCGGATAACAACATTAAAGCCTGGCTGAACACCAAAATAAGCTTGAGAGAACGTCACAATTAACATAATTTTATTTCTTCACCACTCATCATAAATGTTTACCAATCCGAAAAATTGAACAGATATTTTCCCCTCTTCTTCCTCCTCTTTCTCCTCCTCCTCCCCCTCCTCCTCCTCCTTTATTATTATTATTATTATTATTATTATTATTATTATTATTATTATT
>JAGDQP010040315.1:1031-17346 GCA_022664845.1 Lepisma saccharinum | reverse complement strand
CAAATAGATTCTTTTACTTTCCAGCTCAACTGACGTGGACCCACCATTTAGGCTGATCCCAAGTCATCTCGTCCCATTGGTTATTTAAAATATTGAGCATTGAAATCTCTATTTAGTTTGAAAACATGCCATATCCTGGAGATGACTAACTCTTAACTAGATGTTCTTTAACTAGACTTGGAAATATTCCACCAGATGGTAGCCATTGTTTATGAAGTTGTACACATAACCTAACAGTTATTTAGTTTTGTGCTTGCTTGTGCTTACCACAACATGAGTGATGCATAGAATATTTCTTCAGACGGTATATCCAAGAAAGAGAAGAGGGATAAAAGAAACTATGAACCACATAAAATGAAAATGGCAAGAGTGAAGAGAAAAATGCAAAGGAAAGACCGTATATACACTCCTCAACAATATGCCACAGTGATAGAATCATCAACCACATCACAGAAGTTCACTGTAAAGGAGGTGACAAGAAATATGAAAAGCTGGTGGCCGGAGCATTATAAGAAATCTGAATCATCAAAATGCTCGTATGGAAAAATAAGAAATGAGAAACAACAATTTCAGGTATCTAATTACAGCAGTTTTACTTACAAAAGCTCGACACCTGGCGAAGTTGAAGTATCTCATTTCATTGGTGGTTTATACAAATTCATGTTTGCTCTGTCTAAAAAAGTACATCCCAATTGAGTTTTTGGCTTTTTATGAAGAAATTTGTTTGTGGCCCAGCACCAATTGTCATGATCCGGAAGAGGATTTCTAAATCTACACTCTTAGTTTGCTACCTGCTATAACCATGCTCCAAAAGGATTTCTGAACTCATAGACTTAGTTTAGCTTTTATATTTACTTCGTTAACTGTTAATACTATTACAGTGGCAGAAATATCCATGTAATCTGTGGCATATATAATACACTAATTTCAAGTTGTAAATGAAGAATTATTAATAATTTTATTTGTTTAAATAAATATAAAGCATGTTTTAATGTTTTGTACGAAAACAAGTCATCTCCAATTTTTTTTTTAATGAAACAAAAAGTGTTATCATCACATAAAAGTGATGGAATCTTAAGTGAATAGACATATTCTACGGTCAAAAAATGAAAAACGCCGTATATGTCAGATGAATATTAAATAATTTAGTTTTTTGTCTCTCCTGTAAAATTAGTTTCGATGGAGATGACTGATTTTTGAACTCAATGATTCAATTATAATTTTATTCAAATACTGTGCTTTAAATGCATATTAATTTTGTCAGCATCAATAATTTCCTTCAGAGTAACTTTGATGACTTCAGTGTAACTCCTGCTTTCTTATGTTTAGATTTTTAACAAAACAGGAAATTGAATGTAATCCGCTATTTATGTCTCATCTAAAGCTTGACTATTTCATGTGTACTCATTCAGCAGTACTGTCACCACTGTATTTTGACCGAACCTTCCTCGAAAAGAAAGTAAAGGTGCCTTGGTGAGTCATATTTACTACTGCTCAGACATCGTGTAGCCAGTTGATAATTTATATTATCGTATATATCGTAGTGAATACCTTGCTTACTTTGTAATAAATCTAAATTCTTCTTCAGCACCAGAAGAATCTTCTTTGGCTCCCTCAGACATGTTACGTGTTTTGGCCACAACAGCGTGTCTAGCTAGTAAATCAACAGATGTTCATAAAATTATTACAGACCAGACACAAACTGTGGACGTAGGGTAGTAGGGGAAAAAATTATGCACGTTTGTGAAGGTCGAGTGGGTTCTCGTTTTGCTTAGGCCGACCATTCTAAGTGGTGTTCCCACAGCTCTTATTGACTTCCGCGTGGGGGTCTTTTTGCCTCATACTTGAGACAGGCTTAGTTGTCTTAGAGCTAAATGGAAATTTTTTTGCCATCAACGTCTTCAGTGTAGTTTCTGAAATCAATTCAAAGGGCCACCTTCCAATTTACATATCTGGCTACGTTGATCACAACGTGGGTTATACTCAGACCTTTATAATTTTGCACTTCTGTAAATCCTTGTCTCCAGATTTCGTATACAAATTTATTCCAAAAGATGAAGATAGAGGGATGAAAAGTCGAATATAACGTAGTTCTGTTTTGTTAAGAAAATTGGAGTCACTGATACGTAAGCACAATATATGATTATTGTGCTGTCCTCTCGCGCAACAGTTAATATCCTTCACAAGCTCCTTTAAGACGTAAACATGAACCGTAACTCAATCGTGAATCATAGAGTAATTTGTATTGACTACTCTGATTTTCCTGTTATTATTGTACTTAATATTTAAGGACAAATATAATTCTTCTGTTCTATTTTACGTTGTATATTTTACTTTCAGTGTTGTATTGATGATAACGAAGAAATGATGAAGCTGTTACTTGATTTTGGTGCTAATGTTAATGCAGAGGACAGTGAGAGATGGACGCCATTACATGCCGCTGCAACATGTGGACATCTTCATCTTGTGAAGTACCTCATATGCCAGTAAGAATCATTATCTGTAGCATTCTGAACGGTGGAAGTTCACTCTTCCTTTCTTAGAGAAGCCTAGTAAATACTAGCATTTTAATAGTACCGTAGCAATAGGTGTATGAAAATAAGTGAAATGAAAAGTGCAGTGAGCAAGATTTTGTTTGATCTGTGTGAATATTGGACATACTATGTAGTTGCGTTTGAATCTGAAACTGAATTGTCCTATAAAACAGAGGACGTGGCGGTGATTGGTTACTTCTGGAACAGTAGAAAGGGACGCTGGTTGATAAATAAAACGTTTATTTACCTCAGATAACTGTGACCTTTTGAATATAATATATTGCTGTCGGATCGTTGCATGAGCCGGACTGACTTCACTCATTTGTCATGTGCAAGGTTGATTGATTTAAATCGCATGTTTTTTTTTTTAAATCCATGATTTAAATCAAAATTAATTTTATTTAAAATAGAAATAAAGTGGAGTCATTCTAAGCATTCGGTGGTTCGAATCGTATGTAAGCTTGAAAGTCACATTTAGTTCTTATGTGATGTGGTAGTGATGTAAACACAAACCAAATTAATAGGCCAAGCATTTTAACAAACTGTCGGATTGGTTCATTTTATATTACATGAAAATTTTTAGAAGAGAACGTAGAAACCCAATTCACATTATAAGTTGACAGTTTGTGTTAGAAATTTGTTTATTATCGTAGTACATATGAAAACGAACACGCAGGAAACAGAAAATCCAGTTTTGGTTTATTACCTGCTTATTACGGAAAAATGTATTTGTATCAAACAATTTAATTTCTGTATAAACTGCTCGGAAATAATTTATACAGCTATGTATATGCTGAAGAAAGAAAATGCAAAGTTGCATATCCACTATTGATTTTACTATATTAAATATTTCTCATTGAATTGAATTTTATCTAAGGACTTTAGGTAATTTTGGCTCAGGCCGAATGAATGATGATCAGAGAATTGGTGGAATGAAGAAAGTGGGAAGAAACTGGAAAACCTCGCACACGGTTTTTGTTCAACAGAAAACCCACTTGGCACATGCCGAGATCGAACAGGGGTGAGCGCTCTTCCACTGAGCCACCGCCGCCCCAAAGTAACTCTCATATTTTATGGAATTTTGTCCTAGGGTGTGTTCCCAAACTGATAGTACAATTTTGAGGGCTGAAAACTCGAACCGAAATTAATTAAAATATATCTTAGTAAACTTAAATCCTATAAAATTCATTTTGGGAGATAACAGCCTGGAAAAAAGAGGCAATTACGATTATAAAATTTGCAGTTACTTAGGAGATGAGGACGATATAGACGTCATTTTGGAAAGAAAGCTGGTACGTAGAAACATTTTAAATTGTTCCTTTTTCGAACCTAGTTAGAGGGTGTATTCCCTCGGAAACCCTTCATTCATCGTGTATCGACGAAAGTAACGTAGAAGTTTCCTACGTGCTAAATTTCCTTTGTAAAATGTCAATCAGTCAGTAACATCATAATTTCCTTCCTTTTCAAAATTATTACAAGTTGTTGTAACTACATATTTTCCAAGGGTATCATTCCTAGCGAAGCGTAAGGTACACCACATATTTGTGAATTTTTACTGGTTAAGGTATTTGAAAAAGAAAACTAACTTAGAATCTGTTTCAGTCTCACAAGTTATTTAAATAAAAAAATCAACAAAAATATTTTTTTTTAAGTCGTGATTTTTTTCAACTCATGTGATCAGTCATGTGATCAGCACCTGGCCACACAATTGTGACATGCAGTTAAACAGCTGGAAAGTTTCAATACAGCGCCCATTATGTTAAAAGTGGTGTCAAATATGTAAACTTGTCGGCATCTTTTCGCCACACCTCTACGTGCACCTATTGAGCGCTACTGTGTGTGAGAATAGCCTGCCATGAACCCAAACCTTGCCAGTTTGACTAATAATCTGTCATCAACTAATATTTTTCACTGTGAGAGAAAGCGCATTTAAGATGTAGAAAATTGACAACATGCTCTGTAGGCGTGAACTGATAGTGCAGTCGACACGCTAACACTTCATATTGAACCAGCGCCAACATGCCTGTATTTACTGGACGTGGCAACAGCGGTATATTTTCTTTGGTTTAGATCATTAACTTCGTAATTGGAGGTTGGTTGATACAGCAATGGAACTTTAGACTGTTGTTTCGTAGCTATTGCCCAAACGTTTTCTGAAGTGTTTCGTGGAATAAACTGTTTCCAGGATCATCGATTATTTTTTCTGACGTTGTGATCATCTTGAATTGAGTTGTGAAACATGGCGTTGAATGATGTTTACATTAACGGTGAGTGCAGGTGTACAGCAACTCGAAAGCATTGGTTTTCTCTGCCCGGAATATAGCAATATATTTCACAGTAACTTCACATGCCACTAGTTTACGATGAGAGGCTTTTAATAAAACTAAGCCGTTTAATGGCTGTGAAACAGTGTTCAGGTCCATAGGTGTTTCTTGTGCTGTGGTACACTGAAGAGTGTTCGATTGAAGTGTGAACTACTATGGACAGCGGATAGATGATAAAAATAGTAAGGTGGCTTGTATGACAGAAGCTAACCACTTACACTATTTCTCTATCTGGTCTCATTCCCTATATCGTACAACTGTTTAGTGTTCTTGAATTTCTTAGTTAACGTTGGTAGTAGTTAATATAATTCGTGTTTTTCAGTTAAATAGTAATAATAAGATCTATTTACACACTATCTGTATGTTCGTCTTTAATCCCCATAGCGCATGAAACCCACCCAAAATTCATCAAATAATAGATGAGATGGTGGTACCCGTAGGCTAAGTAATTATTATGAAACTATTAACTTCCAGGAAATATTTTTTCATATTTAGGTCGGTTGGGTATAACTTCTTACACTATACTTCACTCTGTCTAAGTTGAATGAATATTACATATATCATCCAAGTCAGTTCATGGAGTTCTCTTGTCTTTTCATGATGCAGTGTTAGCTTCCGTCTCTTTTTGTTTTGTATCTTTTTATTCATCTTTTTATTTTTTTTTGTTAGTAAATACTCATTTTGTTCTTCCTTAAAAAATAGAATTATATATATATATATATATATATATATATAACTTTTACAAAAAGTTCTACAATTAAATTCCCTGACAAAGAAGGGGTCTTTAATTTATTTAATTGTTTTTAGCAGTGTGGATCTGCGTCTGATAAATTTGTGATATTGGTGTGATTGATTTCCGACTTTAATTTCTGTGAATTACAAGTATAGTAAGGATTCTTATTTATTTCAAACAGGTGATCTTGGAAAGTTAAACCTGTTAGAAGTATAATTACTTTGTCATACTTTCGAACCATGGGTGTGTCCTTTTTGTACATAAATGAGATCTGTCTATTGTACTTGCAGTCTGAATATTTCAAATACAAACAAGTTAAAAAAGAAAACTATATCTCCATTGTTATATATGTGTTGTAATCAGGTTATGTTGAGTAACAATTATTGCCATAGCAATATTATATTTAGTAAGCTGTATGTTTCGTTAATCTAGTGGTGCCAATTTGTTGGCTGTTAATGCAGATGGGAACATGCCGTACGACATATGTGAAGATGATGCATGCTTAGACTATATCGAAGGAGAAATGGCGAAACGAGGTGTGACTCAGGAACTTATCGATGACACAAGAGCTGCTACTGAGTATCAGATGCTACAAGACTTGCAGGAACTGGTAGCCCAGGGAGGGGATCTTGAGTATTATGATGAACAAGGAGCAACTCCGGTAAGAATTGCTTTATAATAGCTCTCAATTTCTGTTAAGTTTAATTGGGATCATTACATAATATCTTTTGCTTTAGCAGGGGTCTGCTGACCTGGAATACCAGGAATTAGCCTGGAATTTACTTTTAGACCTGCAAAACCTGGAAATAGCCTGGAATTCAGGCAGAAAAGTGGGATTTTTTAAAGTTATTATTTTAAAGTTAATAATGTTCACTTTATTAATGTCCACTCGAAACATTTAGAAGAAAGACCCTTTAATGAGTTGGTATTTTTAAGGGTCTTTTCCTGTCAAAAAACAGTGTGCGGTAAAATGTAACCATGTGGATTAAAATGTGTTTCAAAGTGTTTTACATCCACAGCAAGTCCTAATTTAACTCTTTTTTTTTTTTGAAAAAAAGAGTATTGGTTAGTTTCACTAAAGGTTTGCTAACCAGTTTCAACTAAACATTTAGAAAGGTAAACTATACTTCGTAAATGTTGGATCTGAACTAATTTTTTTTATGAAAGTGTACTAAAAATTATGAATCGTACATTCAGGTTGTAGAACTATTTCTTTGTTTTTGTTAACACAATGTTCTCAACTGATCTTCTGGCAGGATATATTCTACTTTATTTTTTGTTTGAAATCTCTCGAAAATGTGCATTTTAGTTAGTATATAAATATATCTTCTTTTTCATGTTTTACGAGTTAAAGAAAGGGCATGTACTTGGGATGTGCTTCTTTTAATTTATGAAATAAAGTAACATTTTTTTGTTTGCAAAAAGAAAAATGTTGTAAATTAATGACCTGGAGAAAAGAGATATATGGAACTGCAAAAGCTGAAAAAAAAAAAAAAAAAACTGGAATTCGAAAATAAACATTTAACACACCCTGTTCAGTTAAGAGAATTCAATTGCGGACTAGTGTTTAGAGTTAGCAAAACTAGGTATCTAGAAAATGAAGGAAGCGAATAAAATATAAGTCTTTCTGAAGTAGTGTTTGAGTGATAGAACAGTGGCTAGTGTAACAACCTTAAAAGAAAATAAGGAAAATGGTTGCAAATTGGTACTTACCGGCGTTGATAAGTGGTAGCAGTTTAGTGAAATAGATTCTGTAAAGACATTCGAGCTATCGATCAACAACGTGACATTTCTTAATGTTCAAATTAACACAATAAGCTCAAACCATTAAGAATTACTGAAGCCAAGCACTGTAGTTGTCAGTGTTGCCAGCCTATTTCATAAAGATTCATGCTTGCGTAACAAAAATGCCATCAAGAGACCGAAGCGATTGTTAGTAGAATCGCAGTTGTAACTTGTTTATCTTGATACTGTTAGGATTTCGTGTGTAGCACATAGTAGATAATTATTGTGGTTATTCAGTTTGAGGATTCGAAAAAAATATACTTCAGGACTTTCGACTTTTGAATTTTCAAAATTTAAATATAAACCAGCTTAACTTCTCAGAGGTGGGACCGAGCGGCCGTGGCTCAGTGGTACAGCGTTGGCTTAGCATTCAGGATCCCAGTGGCCGATGATTCTGACTGAGGTATTTCCTTAGTCACACCAAGCAAATTCCGGGATGGTACCTACAGAATAGGCCTTGGCTGTCTGTCTTCCAACATCCTCTCACCACCCTATCCGGGCCTGAGCCATAGATGCCTAAAGGCCTTAAAATAAGTTCGAAATTCAAATGCTGTGTTGGGACACGGTTTTCGTGCTGTTCTTTGTTTACGACTACGTTCCAACCCAATTCAGATCCCGCTGGGGTCAATTGAACGCAGTGGTTATCAAATCAAATCAAATCAAAATCAAACCCACTTTACCAAAAACTGTAGGTCCCGTCCTTGGAAGCTCACCAGCTCGTTTACGATGTTAATAACAGTGCACTCACGTTCCAGCCCAACAACGGAGGATTAAACAAAATACGGTACTTAAATACAAATCACGTTCTATGTTCAAGCGATATTCAAAGATAATCAAATCTCAAACTGTTCACAGAATCGCTTATGAAACAACGCAAGACCGTCCTTTTAGGTCGAGAACTTCGGACTTGCGGTTCGAATCCTTCTGTCGGTCATACAGGCAGGTTTTCCAGGGTTTCCTGCAGTTTCACCAAGTGAATACCGGGATAGTTTCTAGATGAAGGTCTAGCCGCTACCTCCTCTTCCCTATCATTTCAAAAGTGCTAACCAGGGGGATGTCATGTCGTAGTCTTGCGAACCCTTTTATTTCTGCTGCTGTGGAGCAGAATCGGAGTAGTAGTGAAGAAGTAAATGTACGTTTGTATTTTCAACGAATGGGTAACAATACTCAAATTTTGTTTTCCCGTCAGTACGTATAAACTTAGTATTCCAAGATGATGATCTAAAATTAAAGCTTAGAGTTTTGAATCAGTGAGTGAAAAGTAGACTCTAATAAAATACGAGGTCTGTTCAGGAATATCCTGAAGTAGTTTTCTTTATTTCGTCAAGAAAACGAAGCCACACACCTAGCTGATAGTGTCAGAACAAGTAGCAACCATTTATGCTTACGTCTATTATTGGTATTGGCTGATCCGCTCATTAGGTGAATAAGTACAAATAGTTAAGTACCTTTCGGCGGATTTTACAATGGAGGGATTAAATTAGTGACAGATAATAACAATAATGCAATGTTTCACATTCTCATTATTTTTCATATATTTTTTGTTAATAAACAGTAGAAGAAGAATTATCTCGCGTACGGTGTTACAGTTTACCCTCTGTATTCAAGAAAGCTTTTTATTATTATTATTATTATTTTTTAAAGTAAAAGTGCTTCACAAAATGAGTGATTCGTCTTAGTTGTTTCAGCATTCATTCAACACATCCTTGAGTTGGATTGTTTCGTCTTCTTACTTTTTCTCAGGTTCTTCTGTAACACGTTAGTGGTTTGCACATAATCAGGGTTCCCACTCATCCTGAAAAACCTGGAAATATGGAAAACTAATGATTTTTTTTAAACCCGTATTTTCAGTCCTTGAAAACTCTTGAATTTTTATGTATTGGTCCCATATTTTTTTTTATTGAGATATCTTTAACTGTAGAATGTCTTTCCTGTAAGAAATAGAAGAAACCTTTCAGGAAGAAGTCTTCCTTCTAAAGATAACATTTTGAAAAGTGAACTTTCATGTGCTCTGGAAGTAGCAAAGTTTAAACTCGTATAATTCTCAGGGTTACCAGGTACCTGGAGAACCTGGAAAAGTCAGGGAATTTTGTTGTTAATAGTACAAAAAGTTAATAACGGTATTCTTTTTACGACTAAACTCTAGCATGAAGGACTCGAAGAACTTAAAGCGACCAAGTGATCTTGGTTGTACCAGTCTTACTTTTTGTGAACTTAGTGACAATATTAATGCTGTGAGTACTCTCAATCTCTGGTTGATCGTTATGAGTGAAGGAGGGGGAAGATTGGGTAGATAATAGAGGGAATGTTATATCAAAGAAGTTTAAAAAACTTTTTTTTCTCTCAGATTTCATGTTTGTTTGATGCTTGCCGGCCTAAATTTTAGAACTTTGTGTTTGAATTAAAGAAAATAATTGAATTTTAGAACCAATTAAGAGAAGCCTGAAATCATGTTTTTAGCAAGTTCCTGAAAAGTATTCAACTCATGAATATGTAGTTTTGATATGTAAGTTGAGCTGCAAACTTTATTATAAAATATTTTATTATTTTTTCCCCCTTTTTCTTCTTTCAGTTTTGTTCATGTGTTTTCGAATAAATAAATAAGTAAATGTCATAAAAATACACAAAGGTGGATATTGTCATGGGTCTGTTTTTTTTATTCTCTGGGAAGCAGGTTCGAACGCAATTTTTGTGAATCCTTTCCATACGTGTCACTAGAAAGGACAGAGGGAGAGAGCGCAATGCGAATATAACTGTACCACTAGGATCAGCGGTTATTGTAAATCGATATTATAGTTAATTTAGCAAGATTGCCAACAGTGCTTGAAATGGGAACAAATTAAAGACGCTGTATATTGTGATGAAAACATGTTCCGCCAGAAAGTGTCTGGTAAATATGATAGAATTACCCTAGGAATGTGAAATGTTTCGTTGGCAACTATGAATGTTGGTTTCAGTATAGACATAGTGACATTCAACTACTAAAAGCCACTTATGAGATACAAAATATTCTATAAATGGATGCGGTTTTCTTAAAGAAGCGGGGAGGGGTGACTATGGTCATTGGCGAAATTCGGTTTTACGGAGTGATGTGAATGTTGTAACGTAATAATCTATTTCTGTGTGGCTGAAAACATGTACTTGTGTTTGTGTTAAATTTGATGGATATTATGTCAGCATCAGTAACCTGTACATAGTGTAATTAATGCCTTTGTGTGTATGTGAGTGTATCTATGCAAACTGTGAGTGGCCAAAGTAGTGTCCGTTACAATGTACACAAGCATGAAGACTATCTGAAGAACAGAAAACTTGAAATAAATTCAGCTTATAAGCCAAAGAAAAACTGTCTTTAGCTATACAGACTAACTACACTTCTTGAGTTTTCAGCAGAACAATTTGTGTAAATACTAAACAGTGAACACAATAGCATAAAATTGATTTTAGGGTTCGTGCTTTTATCTATATAGTATCTTGTTCCAGTGTATTGTTTTTCCATAATCCGTGCGCCATTGTCATACAAAAATGTCCATTATATAATTTCTTTCATACACAAAATTGCTTTTAAATATATCAAAATGTTCAGTATGAAATTGACTATGTGACTAAAGACACCTTTTACCAATATTACCTCATTTTGTATGTTAAATGTGTGCATTTCTGTCCGTGACCGTAGTGACCCCAAACCACGGGGTGAGAATGGCCACTATATTTCGTATCATTAGCAGTAGCAAATATATTTCTTCTTACTAATGCTGTGCCGAAAAATAGACTAACAAGCTTGAGTTACGCTGTCACACAGCACGAGAGAGTTAAAAAGAAAAAGAAGAAAACAAATGTGTGATGGATAAGATTCGATATTTTTTAGTTAGAGAAAAAATGGATTGTCTCTCGTCTAGGTTTTTAATATGGTTAATTCTCTGTCTAGTTAGGAAGAAAATATATGTACGTAAACTGCAACCACTTTGGTAAGGTTTTTGTAACTATTATATGCATGTGCATGTTTGTGGTGGAGGTTAATTCTTTGGGAGTTACGGAAGGTGATTTTGTATCTCGCTACTAACATGGTTATGGTGATCCTATGAAATTGGGCTACAATTTGTTATGTGTTTACCATCTTGTCATTATGTTTTTCATGGATCTGTCATTGGAGCTTACTCTGGAAATTGTATCTACGCTCTATGAACTCAGATAGAAGCTTAAGGGTTGTTGGTTCGATTTTAGTATTGCATCGGTTCTTTTGTCGGCGACTGTGCCTGTATAATTTGACTATAATTTGTGTAACAGAAGTAATTTGATCTAAACTAATGTCATCTTACCTAACTAGATAAAATTCCTATTAAATAAAGAGTTGATGGAAACTAACCTAATGTACAACAACTATACCTGGTTTAATGTACATTAGCATAGATCGTGTAAAGTTCATTTATTGTAAATACAGTGACTACTACTACTATTAATATTCGTATAATAATATGTATATTTTTAAAAGCACAACAACTAATCTATACTGTCAGTTATTCATTGATCCTAGACTTGTTCGGGCAAACCTGTACCTTAAACTGCAAAGTAAAAAACTGAAGAAAAAAACCCTAAAAAATAGATTATAGCCACCCGTGAAGACGGTATCTTTGGTAAAACTTTATTTTTATATGGGCTAGTCTAGTAACTGTTGACTGTCTAGTCACGTTCTAGTTAAAAGACATCCATGCCCCTTCCAGGACTCGAACCCGGGACCTTCGAGTAGTGGGCCTAACGCTTTAGAACGCACGGCTACCCGGTCGGCTGAAGACGGTACCTTGGGTCTTTTAAAACTATTCGTCCATTGTCTTCAAAATTCCAAAGCGTCCTCCAAACTCTTCATCGGACCAATGCAACGTGACATTTTGGCAGTATGAGAAGTTTGTTGAAATGTTTGCTCAAACGCTAAGTGATTGCTCACAAGGCGATGAAAGAGTAGATTTGTTTTACACCAAACTTCTTCAGTGATGAAATTAAAGACCTTTTTAATGTGTAAGCCTGTACAGGAACTGTTGGTTCTGTCACATGGACCTACTCGTGGACCTCTTTAATTGGTCTGAGAAGACACCAGGATATTGCTACAAAGAACAAGTATCATGCACCCTGTGCAAGACAGCGATATGTGGCATAGCTAGATGAGGAAAACCATCAACTAAATAAGAAAAGAATGATCTGACAAGATTACTGAAATAAGTTTAAAAAACGGAGGATACGTGGCACAAGTATTGTTTTATAAAGAGAAGAAAAGGAGTTAGCGGAACTAGCAGAGGAGAATTGGATTTCTAACTTTTTACAAAATCAAATAGTCTCCGAAAAGGCGCCGAGAAATAAAGAGAAGAATTGGTACATTTGGATGAGAAGCTTCCTCCATTGAAAAGGGAAGTAAATCTGCTGTAAATGCCAATAAAAGTATTCTCTACATCAGTAGTTTTCAACCGCCGGTCCTCGGCCAATGAATATTCCAGTTATTTATCACTTATATTGTAGATTTCGACATTCCAAAATTGAGATTAAAGTTTAAATTTGCTTGTGCTGGCATTCCTTGCACGTCAAATAAATCTTTAATTTAGTGTCATCATCTCAGTTCGTGAAAGATTTTCCCCAGAGTTTCCCGGTGCGTGAATATAAAAAGGTTGAAAAATATTGCTCTACCTATGTTCTATATAGTAACCGATTTGATTTTGGCTGCTTTGGTTCACAGAAATTTATTCTGTTCCGAAGCATTATACTGCTATTCTGTTTTTTTTTTCTTGTAATTGAGAGTCTGTACTTTTTCTCTTTCATAGAAGTATTGCATTGCTTTTGTATTGAAAATGTAAAGTGAATAGTAAATATTTATTTTTATTTGAAAACTATGCAGAAAGAACTGTGGATAGATCGGCGGCTGTGGAGGGAGTGGGGAGGTCATGAAAAGAAATTCTTTTTGTGTTTCCGTAGTTACCATAATCACTAACTTTGAGTAAGGATTTTCAATTACATGTTTAGATATGTTTTTGGCATATGTGTGGGAAAATTTAAATACACCTGAAAAAGTCTTGGAAAACTCCTGGGTTTTAAATTAGATAAAATCGTGGAAACCGTGATATAAGTACTGCTCTTTTGTTGTGTTTAGTTCTATACACTAATTACTAACTGCTTAAGATAGTCACGTTGCTTGTTCATATTGGGGAAAATTTATTAAGCGTGCTGAATTTCAATACAATCAACATGTTTCAGGTTTTCCTTGAGACCAATGAACCTAATTGAGATACAGGTGTGAAAAATATATTATTGGTTGTCTTCGTTATCCTTTTGTAAAGTAAGATGTAAACATGTTAAGATTTTTACACTTTATAGCCAAAGAACAATATTAATAGTTAATTGATGATGGATTTGACTCAGGAATGTCAGTGTTATCCTGGGCCTTCAACTTTGTATTTATATTTTTCAATTCTTAATTTTCAGCTTCATATATCCGCAGCTAATGGGTATCTCAAAGTAGTGGAATTTCTATTGGATCATCATGTGTCAACGGACGTAAAAGATAATGATGATTGGCAGCCTGTTCATGCAGCTGCTTGTTGGGGACACGTAAGTATTTTTCCTATGTATATAATGATCTCTGAATTTATTGCAGACCATGAATCCCGTGAAGTAGTTGCATTGTTTGTATTTATACTAGTCGAAGTTATTATATGTAAAGCTTACTTATTTTTATTTTATTTATTTATTTTAATTATACAGGAAAAATTTTAGCTTAGGTTATTTTATAGTCGTGGTTAATGAAATACATTTCTGGCTCAAGTTTATTACAAGATTTACAAAAGACAATCTAGAACGTGTACAAAATGACAGACGCTTACTAAATAAAACTTTTATTCAAGTGTCATTAAAGTAAGAGTGGACCAAAGAAAAAAAAAAAAAAATCACTGACCAAGTTTGAACGTGCTGAAGAAAAGACTTGAAATATATGGGTGAGTTTGTCTAGTAGAAATAGCCACCCACACATTCTTTACTATTTTAAAAAAAACTGGACTCAAAATACGTTCATGCATGTAGTAGCATTTCCTCTTTCAAGTGGATCAAAGTTCATTTCTGAAGCTATATCCAGTATTTTTTTTTTTTAATGAATAATCTCACACCTACTTCGGGGTGAAATTGATCATCTTTGATTAACTTCGGTAAACTTTATTTTATATGGTCCACTTTAGTAACTTATGGACTTCGGCCCGTCACGGTGTTATGAATGCAATGAGATTAAAATCAACAAATATCCATACTCAGGTGGGATTCGAATTTTGCAACCTCATGAACGGCGACCCAGCGCCTTAGCCTACACGGCTACCGAGGTTGGCTAATCACATTTGAGAAATACTATACAATGCTTCAACCTCACAAAAAACAAAATTCTACCAAGCGGTTTTCAAGATGTATTTTAGCTATTGGGGTGAGTTTGATCACAAAACAACCTTTTTAGCTGTACATTAATTAAAAAAAAATGTATATATTTCTCCTCTTTTATGTGTAACAAAACCTCTTTGGAAGGGAAGAAGTTTAAAACATGATTCTTGAGTACAACTTATAACTAAATGCTGCTTCTTAGACTATAAACCCAGTCCCTTTCTGTGCGGGTGTTGTTGAAACGTTTTTCAACTCTACCTTGTTTATAATTTTGGCAAGCATCTGCACATCCATACGTGTTTCATACAGGAAATCTCCAGCCAGCGCACTTGATCAGACCATTTATTATGCAGTTCCTCTAATTTTCAGTGAAGACTACTTTTCTTGAAATTACGTATTGTACCGTGGACCTTACTGTTCAGAGTTCCAAAAGAAATGTTGTATGTTCTTGATGCTTGACGTTCGATTGCTAGAGATTTTTAGTAAAGCTTGATTTAAAGTTTCTTCTTTTTAATCTCAGTAACTTCTAGATTTTCTCTTATAAATGCTTCTCATATTCCTCACTCACATACTGGATAGAAAGAAAAACCTGGCTTACAAACAATAGTAACATAATAACAGTGATGGTGATCAATCTCACCGAGAATAACATTCTACGAGCGAGATCTTTAGAGTTTTATAAAAGACCGCTAATTGACCTACTTATTTTTCCGGCAGTAGTAAGTGAAATTTTTTGACAGGAGGAGAACCGAAAGAGAACTGTTAATAATACTATACGAGCGGCATCTTTATATTTTAAAATTGACCTACTTATTCCTTTTGGAAGTACTAAATGAAAATCTTTAATCGCCAGGAGGTCAAATGAAAATATTCTGTGAGTAACATTTTGTATTTTCAAGAAAAGACCGTTAGAGTGCCTACTGATTTCTTCCAGCACTAGTAAATGAAAATGTTTGGTCCGAGAAAAATATCCTGTAGGTAAAATTTTATATTTAAAAAAACGAAATTATTTCCTTCAGCACTACTAAAGAAGGTCTGTGCATAACACCTATTGTCCATTCTTCAAGACTTGACAGCACACTCGACAGGCCACTCGATGTTTCCAATTTTGGAGGTCAATCACACACCTATAAGAGCGACAACATCAGCGAAGTACCTCGGCGTTAACAATTTCTCAAATTAACTGTAGCATAAACCACAAAAGCATTCACAGAACATGGCAGACAATATATATATATATATATATATATATATATATGAGCTCCTGCGTAGCCTAGTCGGTAGCGCGCTCGACTTCAATGCGAGCGGTCCCGGGTTCGATTCCCGATGGGGGCTCAAATATTTCGGTGTTGACCCAGCATCGTGAGGACAATTGGGGAGCTGCTGTGAATAAAAGACAGTGGCGATCACAGTGAGAGCTTCGGCTCTCCTCTCCCAACCCGTCTGGTCAGCGTGGGAGCAGTAGACCAACTCCTCCCTTCGGGGAGAGGCCTCATCCACTAGTGGATTGAATATGGCTGTGATTTATTATTATTATATAT
>JAGDQP010040314.1:781-17347 GCA_022664845.1 Lepisma saccharinum | reverse complement strand
CGTGACTTGTTTTTTGCTGATTGGTGTGAATCAGCCTTCTTCTCCGTTTGCTGGGAGAACTGCTCTCCCACGCCATGTTAGTTTAGTTCCAATTTTTAAACCGAAGCGACCAGATGCATGGGCTTTCCATCACCTGTACTTTCTAAGCCCTGTCTACGAAAGGTAGATGTAAACACTAAATTTAGCGTAATTTTTGATGATATTTCGATTGATTTCGTCCGTTCCGGAAAATTACCTTAAATCATATTAAGAAGAATAAAAAACCGATACAAGTACTAACAGGACTTTTTCGACATCATAATTTCGGAATTTTCACCTCATCAAAATTTAATATTTTGTTTTGAGATTATTTGTCAATATGTATAATATGTTCTAAATTTTAGTATGGGGCCGCTATTGACCGAATTCTTGCATTATAAATATCGGTCCGTTAGGTTTCAATAATCATATGCCAATTTCTCGTCTCCAGTTTTTCCTAATCTATTCGAAATTCCCGGTTAGCCATGTTTGACAGCTACCGCATATTTTCCATACTTGATCAAATTAGTAACATGTCTGCTCGATTATTTTTGCGTACCGTTTTGACGCTAATAGTAAATTATAATTTATTCAACATGGTTCGATAACTTTTGGTTTCAACTCCAGCCACTATTCTCCAATGAAAAATCATATTTTATAACAATATTTTGTATTTTCAAAATTTATTCAGAACGTCTTTTGTATAACGTAGTAATCGTCTGTAATGACGTCACAAAAATATTAAGGTTAAAGTGATTCTTTAATTATCATGCATTTTGGACTAGAACTTCTTTCGTGTAAGTAATACTGTACTAAAACTTTTCCAAATTGTACAACAATATTTCGGAAATAATTTGTGAAAACATCAACGAAATTTGTTAATAATTACAGAAATTATGGACATTTACGTGTGACTACATAACTTTCAGTTCGGCTTAATTCATGTATACCAGCGATTCAAATTTGTTTGTTTTACAATTCAACAGTAATTCTGTTCAGATTCTGATAAAATTATCATAGCCGAAAGCGTGAAATATGTACATTCAAAGCAATAAATTGGAATTATGAAATTTTTATATTTCTTCGAAAACATATCTTGAGTTTATATTCAGTGAACGTAGTATAGAAACCTCTCAGTTAACCAGGTACGATATAAGGCATTAGTTCATAATCCTCGTACAGTGTTCGGTAATATTTAAAATGTGCAGTGAGTTATTTAATGTTTAACTTGATATTTATTGGAAATTAGCTATGAATTGTTACGTGAAGTTGACAGCAATTGATACTCATTATTTCTGTGTTTCGGTAAACCTATCGTTTTAAGTGATGTTATTTTAATTAGATTAGATCGGTTCATAAATCTGTAGACCAGTGGTAGGATTCTTTCGCCAGCTGAGAAGTGATGACTTGGGAAAGGAACTATATATTGAATTTCTGGTTATTTCTGCGTTGAAATATGAAGTGACTCCAGCATGTGATTTGTGTGAATATATATATTATTTGCGTTTTGCGTTATGACACTACGTTTGGACTGAGTTGCGACCGTCATTCGTTGTGTTCGTTCGTCTTTATTTCAGGAATTGCGATTCCAGACTACAGGTGTGGGCCCTACTAAGGTAAAGGTAAGACATTGTCTTTTGCCACCCTGTAGACTTCGAAGTGAGTAAAGACACCGTATGAGTCACATATGAGTCGTTATGCGTATCATCGTTTGAGATTATTTCCCAAGTAAAGATTTGCGTTTTTCTTTCTTAAACTGTCGCTAATCTGAACCAGCTGGTACTTCAGAGTATGAACTGACGATCTAATTAAAAGATTGGAGGTGTCGCCTTACCGGTATTTCCTCCCTCGATCTAAATTATTTTTTTTTTACAGTGATCACAAGGATCTGGAATCCTCTTTCCCAGATATTCTTAAATCTGGAAGGCATTTCTGCGCCGCTCGTCTGGGGTGTAGAAAATGTTTGGAGCTAGAGGTTAGGTTAGATGCGTTGCGTGGGTACTCTAGGCTCCTGGCGACCCTATTTGTCTGTGTGATCCACTTTTGGGATCATTAGGTTGGGGGTGCCGTTTCAATATTGTGAGAGATAAACGTATGTGACGCTAGCATGGGGTAATGATACAATAGGCTAGAAACACACATTTCTTCTCCAAATAGCGAAGGGAGTCAAACATAAATGCATACAAATTATTTCTGAGTATAGTGCCCTATCGATATAGATTTACACGAATTTGGATTTCATTTCCGTCGTTATTTCAAGGAAACATAGTTGTTTCCAGGCTATTGAATAATTACCCCATACCAGTGTCACATACCCTTGTATCTCACAATATTACATTTATGGCAAAACCAACTTCAGGAGCGTATTACCCGTAAAATTCTAGTCCAGAATGACATATTACACGACCTCTTTTCTATTTAAGAAACTAAATCGAAATTCAAGATGGCGGGCTTCAAGATGGCGGACATGAAGAACATACTCTTTGTAAGGTAGCTCCTTCCAGTCAGTACCCATTACTATGTATTTCCTTCCATTTGTTTGGACGGCAATTTAAAAGTTTAATGGTATTTCAATAATTTTATATCACTCTCCACAGACAAGAATCTGACTATTGTATCACCATATCTCCCAAATCAATTGCGCTCGGGTTGTCAAAATTTGCATGCGCACATATTTAGATATTCTAATCATGATGCAGGGAAGAAATCGTGTTCTTCCCCATCAGTATGTTTGCTTGTTAGTATTCGTGTGCCATTCTACGGATTCTACCCATTGTTACACTTGTACCAGTGTGGGTCTCTTGTAACTGAGTATAGCAAAGTTCATTTGACAGTCTGTCGCCGTAGTGCGCGACATTGAGTGTAAACTAGCGCCAGATATTCATAAATGGTATACCAAAAATAATGCTATTAAAAGCTTCCAGACAATTTATCATCAACCACTGGGCATTGGCACCTAATATTTTACACACAAACTCAAATCAAGAGCAATTGGTTTGGGAGATATGGTAATACAATAATGAGGTTCTTGTTTGTGGAGAGTGATATAAAAGTGTTGAAATACCATTAAATTTTTAAATTGCTGAAACAAATGGAAAGCAAATACACAGTAATGGGCACTGGGTGGAAGGCGCTTCTTTGTAGAGGGTATCGATTTACTTTCTTAAATGGGAAAGGGGTCGTGTAATATGTCATTCTGGGCTAGACTTTTACCAGAAATACGTTTCTGAAGTCAGTTTTGTCGTAAATGTAATAATATGAGATGTAAGGGAATGTGACGCTGGCATGGGGTAATGATTCAATAGCCTGAAAACAACTATTTTTCCTTGAAATAACGACGGAATTAAAACCCAAATTCGTATGAATCCATATCGATAGGGCACTATATTCAGGAGCAATTCGTATGCATTTAGGTTTCACTTCTGCTGTTATTTCGAGAAAAAATGTGTGTTTCTAGGCTATTGTATCATTACCCCATGCTAGCGTCACATACGCTTATCTCTCACAATATTACATTTACGGCAAAACTGACTTCAGAAACGTGTTGCTCGTAAACTTCTAGCCCAGAATGACATATTACACGACCCCTTTCCCATTTAAGAAAATAAATCGAGTCTCAATATGGCGGACTTCAAGATAGCGGCCATGTAAAATATACCCTCCACAAGGAAGCGCCTTCCACCCAGTACCCATTACTGTGTATTTGCTTTCTATTTCTTTCAACAGCTTAAAAATATAATGGTATTTGAACACTTTTCTATCACTCTCCACAGACAAAAATCTGACTAGTGTATCATCAATTTGTCTTCAACCACTGTACAGTGTACAATGGCACCTAATATTTTATACACAAACTCAGTATTTATGTTGATTTTAAATATGTATATCTCTTCTAGATGTGATTGTGAGTGTTCACTTGAAATAGTTTTACTTGTGAGAGATTTCAACTACTATCAACACTAACGTGATTGAGAGAGTTATCTTAGGTGAAACCACGTGAGGGTACGAACGTTGATCACATTTAGTTTGCACTATACTGTTAACACAATGAATCTAATAGCTCGGAATAAACTTTAGACTGGAGACCTCGTCCTTAGGACGTTAGGTTAATGTGATGGAAAACAATGGCAAACAATGATAGGTTCTTCTACCCCGTGCACCTTCGGTTCATACTCCAGATTTATGCCAGGACACCAATAATCTTTGCCATCATATTGGTAGTGGATATTAGAAATGCGTTATCACCAAAGTTGAAGCATCAATCAGTGTAAGTCAGACAAAAGTCTGTCAGTTTCTTTCCCAGCAAGCTTACTGATCGAAAGTTGGCGAACGTAATAGGATACGCTTTATATCTGTTTCAATACCAGTTCGAGGCAGTATACTGTATTAAATGAAATTTTAAAAAAATAATGAAATGAGGCGTATGCGCGAACAAACGTGTATGGGACATTTTTTTGTAAATCGAGTTTTTTACGAAGCAAAGGCCTCTGATGTGCTCTTGATATGTATTAGCATTTAGTTTGAGGATATTGCATCAAATGGCATCGGTATTCAGAAATTTCTGGAGGGAAATGCACTACAAAAATCGTAGAACAAAAGTCTATATTATATATGCTTTACATGAGTGAGCACGCGCTTAAACGTTGTGTTGGATTTATGGAACAAAAGTCTATGTTACAGCATACCGCGTCACCCCGCACTGCGGACAAGATTCAACTTCCTTCCCGTTCTTTACAATACACGCGAAATGTAACATTTCGTTCCATTTTGTTAGCGCATACAAAACATTCAACATTATATTGAATGTTTTGAATGAAGTTAATTACATTGGTATAGCATGTGGGTTCAATTTACTAGTACGAAGAATTGCAGATCGTAGCCCTTCCAAATATTATTCACTTTGGCAAAGTATTTGCTACAAATAATCTTATTTCAATATTCACTTCTTTTCTTCTTGTTCTGATTCTGAAGCACACACAAACATAAAGTATAGCGTGAACTTTGCAATAACAACATAATAAGCATTGTTGGGTAACGGTTTTTAAGTTTCAATCTGGAGCACTAGGTTGAATTCCTAGCCCATGCTCGACTTCTGTCATATGTAATTATATCTGTACCAGTTAGTTTTTACTCAATTGTACCAGTATTTCAATTGTGCGAGGGAGGGGGAGCAATTATGCGTGTATTTGTCTATCTATCTCCTATATTGGTATAACTAATTTTCGACAAGGGAAAACGTTGAGAGTACAGAAAAGAGAATTCAAATCCACGTTCAGTTCAATTTCACAGATTCATATCAGACAAAAGTTGCATATAAGATATAGAAACATAAAGAAAGGTTCAAGGCTTAAAATCAAATAAGATAATCTGACTAAAAAAAAGCCTTATTTCGTCTGTTACCAGACTGAAAGCGGGTCGCGATGGATTATCTCAAATCTGATGAGAATTTAATTCAGGTTTAGTTTGAATTCTGAAAATGGAGACAGTTAACCAAATCAAATGAATCTGGCAGATAAAAGGGGACGATTTAATCAAGGTTGATGATTGCGAAACTAATGGTCAATTTCTTTCGATCCGTTTTGACTGAATTTACTAGTGTGGACGCTTAAAATGGAAACCAGTTAAAGCCCGTCACCGAAAGAAAACGGTCTGTCAGTTTTAGAGTTACCACATTTAAAATGACTAGATAAATCAAAATCGTTGAACTCACATCTGAAGTCAGTTTCTATCTACCTACTTTCGGCGATAAACTGCATTACAGCCAGAGAAAAGAAAAAAAGAGGACTTTTATACTTTCCTGCTTAAGTACATATGTATTTCTCGTAGTATGACTGTATTTTCTTTGTGAGTAGAGGGATAGGGTTTTCTTTAATATTTGTTTGTTCAGCACTTATGTTTTTAAATGTCAGACTGTTGTCTATGTTTATTTCTGGAAACATATTTGCAGACTTTTAACTGTTGTCACGAAGGGACGATTATATCAGAGGTTTCAGAGATTAATGTTACTCTGTCCCTAGGGAATTTTATGTAATTGTAGCAAGGTCATGAACCTAGTTTGACTATAGGTTGCGTGATTAAAGCCCTGAGTAGGGTATACAGCCTTTGTAGATGTATAAATTGAATGTTACGATAGCATGAGTGACTAAAATCGTGCGTAGCGCACGAAATCGTTTGTAATCCTATATCGAGTATAGCGATAGTGTGTCTAATATCGTTTGTAGCGTACACCGCCGTTTGTAGTTCTATGTATTGAGTGTAGCGATAGCGTGACTGATCAATATCGTGTGTATTTCTGTATGTATCGTGTGTAGCAAGAGTGTGCGTCATTATATAACCAGAAAGATAAGACGTGCGTGCATATTTTGGTGTTCTGCATCCATCATCAAAATAGAGCAGACACAAGGATAACAGAAGAGACTACTTTACCCGTGTATTGGAGTCGAAACTTGAATAAGTCATGCTGTGTTTAATTTTGGCAAAGAACTGAAAAATTTTTTTTTTTTTTTTTTGCGAAAGAACACATGTGAGTTCTTTAACGCCTGTTTAAAATATTTGTTTGTATTCTAACAGAAAGGAAAGTATTAATTTTTTGTCACAATATAGAGTAACGAATGAGCTAGGCAAAAAGACTGCGGGAAAATAAAATACGAGTTTATGAGTAGTTTTGCCTACTACAGTTTGGCAAACTTTGTCGTTCCTCATATCCTTTATCGAAAAGGGTCTACAGTGTTGCTTTTCTCATAGTTATCAGTTCCCCTCTTTTTTCATGGTTTATGAATGTTTCAAGAGGTGGAGAGGGAGAAAGAGAGGAGGGAATGTTCATACGTAATTTGAATAATTCAACAGTTTCTTGATGCGCGAAATGCTTTCATTCTCTTCTGTAGATGTATTGTTGTTTCCGCCAACATGCTCTTGGGGACACAAAACATAGTTTTCCACATGTTTCATGGCGAATATTGCATGTCTATTACAAGATTGGAAAAACATTAATATGCATGTTCCTTTTTGTACCTTCCCTACAAAACTGGTCTCATTCCAACACTAACACTATAATATTTCTACCTAAAAAATCGTATTCCTGTGCATTCATGTGTGCATATGAGTATATGGAAGAAAGAGAGGAGAGGACGTTTACGTCTGTACTAATACTGAACGTATACAGACAAAAAAAAACAATCATAATTTTCTGGTTCAAGAAATGGTGGAAATTACGCGTAGTTCCAAACATATTATATTTTACTAAGAAAGGGTAGTTTACAAATAAAGACAAACAACATGATTGAATGACACAAGTCATTGCCCACTTTTTTATTTTATTTATTAATTTACTTTGCTCAAGAGAAATTAACTTGGTTCAGAGTCTAGTTAAGTAGACTACCAGGATTTCCCAGGATTTCCTAAGCTTCAACAAGCAAACACTGCACCGAAATCATATCTGGAATAAAGTTCCTGGGAGCGTCTTTCCAAATCAGTTTCTTAAGAAAGCATCCTTGTTTAAGAATCTTATGTTTTAACTGGAGACGTTCTAGATCCCTCACAGTCACAAAGGTTGTAGACAGCATTCCAGCTTGCAAATAAGGTTGTCAGTCGCTTGTTTTGAGCTTATCAGACTTAATATTGTGTTGAAACAACCATGAAAAAAATCTCATCAGAAAAACGTAAGTGACTGTTAGAACAACATTGTTGCTGGTTGTTAATTCAAATCTGTTGGAGCAACCAGTTAGGGCTGTCAAAAATATCGATATATTGAAATCGGTATCGTTATTTTGGAATACCAAAAATTCGGTATCACCCATACCGAAATAACACTATACCGAACAGTAATGAATACTAATAACTTACATAGAGGAAGTAGCATGACAGAGTTGGAACTCCGAGACGCCGTAGCTCAGTGGTAGAGCGTTGGCGTAGCATTCGGAAGGTCGTGGGTTCAATCCCAGCGATCGACCATCCTGACAGGTTTTTCCACAGTCACACCAGACAAATGGATTGTGCCTTCAATATAGGCCCTGGCCGACACCTTCCCCAATCCATTTCCCTCCCCTACAACGGCATCGGTCTTAGATGCCTAAAGGCCATAAATAAAATTCAATTCAAAAGCAGAGCTGAAACTAGGCCAGTTTTGGTGACCCGGCCTGGGTGATCCGGTCTTAAACTTGACCTGGTCTGCAACTTAATAAGCTCCAGTTTCGTGTTTCTCATGCTCTGGGGTTAACATATTCTGTTCTGGTCACACCTCAAACGCAAGGAAATAATCAAATGTTCTACTTTGTCTTCCGTGTAACGAAACCTACATCGGGTCACCGGGTCCCAAGCATAGACATGATCCAAAGCTTGACGTACTGTGCAAGCACACTCATTCTAGTGTTGATTGGAGAGCTAAAATTTAACGTCAAACAACTCTCTGAACACTTAGGACCGATTGCAAAGACGGAGAAAGACAGAGTTTAGACTTAGTCTAAGGTAGGCTTAAGTTGAAACATTAATTTCGAATTGCATTTGAATTTTATCTATGGCCCTTAGGCATCTAAGGCTCCGGCCGGGATAGGGGAGGGGAAAGGATTCGGGAAGGTGTCGTCCAGGGTCTATATTGAAGGTGCTATCCCGGCAGTTGCCTGGTGTGACTGAGGAAAAACCCTGGAAAACCCTCAGTTTGGATGATCCTCCGCTGGTATCGAACCCACGACCTCCTAAATGTAACGCTAAAGCTCTACCACTGAGCTACGGCGGCTCGGTATTAATTTGGAATCCAAAACTTTAGTCTGAAACCATTACGTCTATGTCTTTGTAATCGGGCGTTAGTGTTAATTTATAAGCATTGCATTGGAATTTATTTTATGGCCTTTAGGCACCTTTGGCTCAGACCAGTTGAATGAATGAATGAATAGGAAAATTGATGGAATTAAGAATAGGGCAAGTAGAAGGAAACGGAACAATCCCAAGAGAACCCACCCACGCACATGGTATTTATCCAATACAAAACACACATGGCACGAGCCGGGATCCAACCGGGGATCACATGCCCCAGAAGTGAGCGCTCTACCTCTGAGCCACCACGGCCCCTTATAAGCAGTGAGATAGATTCAGTGGGGTGTTTCAGCCCTTGCAAAGCCAGGAAAGAATTTTTCAAAGTCTGGCGTATCTCCGTCTATATTGCCCTTTTTCGTGATTAGTAACTTCCTTTCCCTTTCTTCTTGGATATTTACAAGTATTAAAAGGATCTCTGTAAGAAAATGGAATGCTTTGCCATGCATAAAATCTACATTCTAAGTTATTCGCATTCTAACATCTTACTTAACAGTCGCATAGCAATGCTAAATTTGCACCGATAAACACCAATCGAGGGGGAGGAGGATCAGCTCCTGACCTCAAACCTCTTATCATTGTAATTAGCCTTACAAATAAGAAAACAGGTAAGATATGTGTAATTGAATATCTTAGAAGAATATAGGGCAAAAATATGTATTTTAGTGTACTGATCTTGCGTGTTTTTTTATTTCACCTCCCCAAACCGAGGATTACCGGGTCACATGTTCCGTAATTGCGTTTTAACAGTGCACCCATTATTTAATATGTCTTTTAAACCATGCATTTGAAACGAGGCATCTAAACAGAACAAAGAAAGAGACAAAGGGGAATAGCAAATGGGTGTAAAGGTATAACTTTCAACCCAATAATATAGTATATATTTACACAAGAAATAAGCAAGGAAATATTGGCGATCTCAAATCACAACCAAAAAGAAAATGATTGACATCAGAAAGAAAATGTTGAGAATTGATATTACAGAATACTACACTGTTAAACATTAAAGCAAAAGAAGCATTTACATTAGCGCACAGACTCATTTCGAAATAAGAAAAAAATGAGCACGCATCTTGATAAATTATTGTGGTCTAATCATGTATTATTTGGGCCTGTCCTGATAATGAAAACAGAATTCCTGTAGCTTCGTCGAAGAAGTCAGATGCGAAATTACTTTCAGCAATATTTTGTTTCAATGCGAAAATTAGTGAGTGTATAGTATCAGTTTTTCTCATACAGTAAATTTTACTCTTGTCTTTTGTTTCTCACAGCATTTAGATCTTCCTAAAGCAAGGTAAACAACATCTACTTGGTTTTAAAAAGTTTCTTTTTTTTTTAATAATATATAATGTTACTAGAGAGTGCTGTGCGTTTTTAACGTTATCTTGTTTTCTCCTGATCATTACCAAGCGACCTATTTACACTTGGCCGGTCAGAAATAAAATTCCAGGTACTACCATCTGGCATCTGTTGCTCAGTGTCGGCTATTACGTTAGAAGTGGAGAAGCTTCCCCCAATTTTGAGCAGAGCTGATATGATAAACAAGATTTTATGTGAACAACTTAGAATGTAGATTTTATGCATGGCAAAACATTCCATTCTCTTACAGGGATCTATTTAGTATTTACTGTAAATATCCAAGAAGAAATGGAAGTTGCTAATCACGAAAAGGAACAATGCAAACAAAGATACGCCAGGCTTCGGGAAATTGTGTCCTGGTGCCACAAAGACTGAAGCAGAGCACTGAATATATCTCACTGCTTATAAGGGCTCAGAGACAGAGCGCTCACTTCTGGTGAATGGGGTTCCCGGTTTGATGCCGGTTCGTGCCATATGGATTTTGTTGGCAGATAAAGTGTGCGTGGGTTCTCTCGGGATTCTCTCGTTTCCTTCTACTTTGTTCATTCCATCAATCCTCCCAACTTCATCCATCTGGCATGGCCAAAGTTGCCTAAAGACCTTAAAATAAATTCAAATTCAGTGCTTATAAATCAACACTAACACCCGATTGCAAAGACATGGACGTAGGTTAGACCATGGTATTAGGCTAAACTGGTGCATTCAAATTCGATGTTTAAGCCTAAGCCACCATCTTACATTAAGAATAAACTCCGTCTTTGTAATCGGTCAAAAGTGTTCAGAAAATTGTTTGTCATATTTTGGCACTCCAATCAACACGAATCATTGTGCTTAAAGCACAGTGCAGAACTGTAACGGGTCAAGTATGGCACAGGGTCTATGCTGTAACTCGCGTGACCCGGTGATCCGATTTCGGTCTCGTCACCAGGAGGACAAAATAGAGCATTTAATTATTTCCTTGCGTTTGAACAGTTTCCGCAACCAGAGCACGAAAAATACGAAAGGAGTTCCATTAAGTTTTCAGACATGGTCAATCAGGTGGGTCAAGCCGAGTCCCCAAAACACCAGGTTTAAGCTCTGCCATGCTACTTCCTCTATATATTAGTATCCATTTCTTGCAGAATTTCAGAAGAATTCGGTATTTCAATACAGCGATATCGTTCACCGAGCCACCGTAGAGCGTGGGTTCGATCCCAGCGGTCGACCATCCCGACTGAGGGTTTTGCACGTTTTTCCTCAGTCACACCAGGCAAATGCCGGGATGGCACCTTCAATAGATGCCCTGGCCGAATCTAGGTAAAAATGGCAGGGGAAATATGGCAGGGTGAAAATGGCAGGTGAAAAAAATGGCAGGTGGAAAAGATGGCAGGGGGAAAATATGGCAGGCGGAAAAAATGGCAGGTGGAAAATATGCCAGGGTAAATGTGATGTAATAAATATTTTGAACAGGACAGAATCCAAGAGAGAAGAGAGGGAAAGATTTAATCACATGAATTTCGCAAACTTTCGGTTAGAAGATTTCTACAATTCCATCAGTCAATAATTTTCCAAATAAACAAAATACAAAATTGTGTCTTTTCTTTCCACCAATCAGGTGTCACTACTAATTAAAAGTTCACTTTTCTTTTCGACGCGTACCTTCCTTTCAGCTGTCAAATTTGATGAGCTGCAAGATCACAAACAACAGTTAAAAGAAGAAAAGTGAATTTTTTATTAGTAGTGACCTCTGATTGGTGGAAAGAAAAGACGTTCTCCTTTCTTTATTGATTTAGTATTTTTTCTAATTTCAGTTGTAGAGTGTAGTTTGAGAAAGGAAGAGGTACACTTCCAACACTATTACGTTTAAAGTTACTTTTGTTATTAAGGATCAGAAGTTGTGTGTGTATAGTTGTCTAGTATTTATACACGATGGAAGTGGTGAAATCCAACAAGGGAGGTGAAAAAAAATTATTATCGGGATATTCTTACACAAAGCAATTGGCACTAAAAACAGTACACGTTGGAGATGTACTGAAAGAAGTAAATATAACTGTCGTGCAATTTTGAGAACCAGCGTTGAAAGAACCAATCCTAATCTGGTTCAGGAACACAATCATTTGCCGGATAATGATAACTTAAAACTTATAAAATGTCGTTTAGCTATGAAAGAAAAATCCAAACAGTGTAGTGGTTGTGAAATAATAAGTGTAGAAACCCGCGAGAACCTTCCAGCTTGAGAGAGCTTGTTTTAGAAGGCAAGAACAAATATTTCTAATCTTATTTAATATTTTATAAAAGTTTTAAGAAGTTGTTTTTTATGTCTAGAAATTTGCGTGAATGCCTAAAAATTATTATTGTTACAGGTAAATGGACATTAACTTAAGCTGGACGGGATGAACAGTTTCTTTTATACGACAATGGTCCAAATTCTGATAGCAGATTACTTCTTTTTGCTACACATAGATGCCTTAAGTATCTTTCTGAAGCACCTGTTTGGTTTATGGACGGGAATTTTGCAGTGGCACCTCGATTATTTACTCAGTTGTATGTAATAAGGGTTCCGATAGGAGAAACAGCTATAACGGTTGCTTATGCACTGCTTCAGAAGACACAGGCAACGTACGAGGAATTATTTGAGGTAAGAACATAACGATATATATATATAATTTTGTAATATTGTGAATTTTTATGAGCACAGTAGGATAAGAGGGCGTAATTTCATTTGACGCTGGTAGTCATTATTACATTCTTAGTGGAAAACCAATGGATGCTTGGTTTGTAGAATAAAAGGTTGGCTACCGGCTTGGTATTCGTGAGTTTTTAAGTGTATCCCGGACGTATGGTAGCCCTAATAAACGAAGTTTTGTGTATATGGAGACATTAATTGTAATATAATCTATGGTTTCAGGTGCTGGTTAATAAGTGCGCTGACTTGGATTACCATTTGTCACCCAGAACGGTTGTATGTGACTTCGAAGTAACAGTTCACAATGCAGTTCGAAATAAGCTTGGACAGGATATTTCTATACAAGGATGCTTCTTCCACCTAAGACAAAGTACATATCGCAAAATTCAAGAATTGTGTTTGTCAGGAGTTTATAAAGAAGATGTACAGTTTTCTATGTTCTGCAACCAAATTGATTCACTGGCGTTCCTACCATGTGAGGATGTATTGCAAGGCATGGAATGTTTAAAGCAGATAGCTCCTCCAGAAGCAGAAGAGCTAGTACATTATTTTGATTCAACGTATGTATCCGGCTCATACAGGAGGGGAAGAAACTCTGAGAGTAAGGCGCATTCCGCCATGGTTTCCTCCCCAAAATTGGAATGTACATCAGGCTACCCTTGGGGACAACACACGTACTAATAATTTATGCGAGGGTTGGAGCAATAAGTTTTCCAGTCTTATTGGGTACAACCATCCAACAATTTGGAACTTAGTGGAGTGCCTGCAACAGGACTGCGCGACAGTGGAGACAGTCATCTTGCAGTATGAAAGAGGGCAAGTACCGAAAAAGAAGACAAAGCGAGTGTATGTTGATTTGCAGAACAGGTTGAGGAAAGTAGATGAGTACCACAAATTTGTTGTTGTTTTAACTTGGCAACGCCGCAGGTTAAAGTCCAGGTCAGTGAAAAAAAAGAAAAAAGGTAACATGGCAGGTTTTTTTACTATGCATATTAAATTGAACCTGTAAGAAAGGACTTGGCAGGACAGGATGAGGTGATAGTGCTAGGAGAGTTACATAATGGGAAGGCTAAACTTATGACATTTATTTTTGATGGGGGGTAATATACATATTGGGAAGGCGGAACTTATAGTACAGAAACAACAAAAAGTGTGTCCAACGCAAAGGACGTGTTCGCGATGAAGTGATACTATTACGAGGTTACATTTTATTTTATTAAGTTGGTATACATATTGCGAAGACTGAACTTGTCGTAAAGGACCTGCCCCCCGATGAATCGATAGTAATATGAGTGTTGTACAGAAAACAACAAAAAGTGTGTCCGACGCAAAGGACGTGTTCACGATGAAGTGATACTATTACGAGGTTAACATATTTTTATTTTATTAAGTTGATATGCATATTGGGAAGACTGAACTTGTCGCAAAGGACCTGCCCCGATGATCTGATAATATTAGAAGGTTATCATATATTTTATTTTGATGATTTCCTATGAAGTTCAGAATTTTTAATATGGAGGATAATGTTCTTCATATATAAAGTTTTGTGAAGGTGAAATTACAGACCGATTTAGAAAATGACTGAACAGGAAGGAAAGAGGTTTAAAACTGAAGTAATCTTTTCTCTGATTTGCGCACGAACTATCATTCTCATTTTGAAATCGTTCCAAGTTAAAGTCTAGGATGATGCAATGTTGAGATTAATCAACTATGACATGTTAACAGCGAGCGTAGAATCTGATGAAATAAGTGAAGGAAATGAGATCAGAAAAGTTTGTATGATACTTGTTTTCAAACCATTGTAGTTTATTTTCTGGCTTAGTTAAATATATGATAAACTAGAGCTAATGTACAGAAGATTAAATTCACGTGAAGAAATGACGCTTATGTATAATCTTCTTTAAAGATTGAAACATTGTCTTAACTATTATTTGATGAAAGCGGTACTCAAACTCGTGACGTCTGTTGAAAATGCAAACAGGCCAGTGAAAGCCTGTTCACTATCTGTGTAAATGATAGTGTTTTAGGAAGATACGATGTCTCTTAGTAATGTTTGAACAAGATATTGTAGCAGTGAAGTCAATAGCTGATGTAATACAGAGAGCGGATAACATGAGATATTTGAATAATGTTTGTGAGAGATATTTAACATTGAATTGAAAGCTGATGAAATAAGAACACTGAATAACATCAGATATAAACACATGTGATGTAGAGCATGCGTAGTTTATAGATAATATATTTCTATATAATGTTAAGCTGTTCAATTGAATGTTCATTATTTCGAGTAACATTGAACTTGTTATATCAAAGTAGGAGAGCATTTTACTTTTGCTAGTTCTTAAAACGTTCTTCACTTCAGATTTTATTGTGTTCTGACTCTCTCAAGGAAAATTTGAATTAAAGGTAAATAATTTTTATTTTTAGAGAAAATAGATTTGAAAAACTTTATAAATGTAATGTTTTACCATTTTAAATGATTTCAAACTGCGTTGTTTTACTACAATTTAGTATGATAGTTTCAATTTGAATGTAATTTCTTTTATTTATAGCCTTACGCATTTAAGACTCAGGGTGGAGGATAAGGAGGAGGGAAGGGGAAGGATGTAGGTAGATTTTGGTGAGAGGCTTATATAGAAGAAAACATTCTAGAATTTGTCTTATGTGAGTGTGGAAAAAAACACCTCAGGATGCTTAGTCGTGGGGAATCGAACTCAGCACCTAACAAATGCTATGCGAATGCTCTACTCTTTTATTAAAACCGTATAGAATTTACTTTGAAATTAAATTTTTATTTCTTTATTTTTTACTTTTTGAGGTATCTTTGGCTCAGGACGACAGATAGAGGAAGGGAAAAGTTGTGTCACGGTTTTAGGTAGGCCTTATATTGAAGACATCATTGTATCATTTGCATGCGGGTAACAATTTTGCTAGACTTTTGAGTGGATGGTTTACATGTATACCCACTGCGAGATATGCAGGCAGCGATTCTGTTAGACTTTTTTGTGGGGGGTTCTCTAAAATTCTTTTATTAAGATGTATACACTTTACTTTAAAATTAAATTTTATTTCTTTATTTATTATGTTTGAGGATATCTATGATTCAGGACGGCAGATAGAGGAAGGGAAAGGATACAGGAAGATTTAGACCAGGGCTTATATTGAAGACACTGAGTAGTCATATAAATCATCATCCTTAGGATTTGAGTGAGTGATCAAGAGAAACGTCATACAGAGGTGAAATGAGGGTTTCTATAAAGTTTAGAGTTTTCAGCTATTTTGTGAAACTTTTGTAGTATTTCAGACTAGTACTTTTTATTTACAACAATGTATGATTGAGAGTAACTTTAGCATAATCAATTAGACAGTTTTTAAAATATTAATGATAATAACTTTTTATTTTTAGGGTTTCAAAAGAAAGTGAAGAGTACACTGTGTTGCGTTCCTTCTTATTCTTCTAGTTGAGTGAAACTTGAATTAAAGGTAATTTAATTTCTTTTATTAAAATTAAATGTGAAGCGTAAATGTTAAGGTATTCATAGTATAAGTTAGGATATCTACAGTATATTACTGAGATATCCCTTTCTTTTATAAGAATGTTGTATTAAGAATGCCACGTTGAAATATTCATATTAAAAGTTAGGATATCTAGTGTAATGAGATATCTCTTTCCTTTAGAAGAATGTTGTATAAAGAATATTTATTAATATTATATAGAA
>JAGDQP010040313.1:0-14595 GCA_022664845.1 Lepisma saccharinum | reverse complement strand
CTCTCTCTCTCTCTCTCTCTCTCTCTCTCTCTCTCTCTCTCCCTCTACCGTAGCCATGCCTTGCGTGAAGGGATGGGAGAGAATGCCACAGCAAAACAACGCAATAAAATAAAACTTGGAGCAAATGATCAAATGTGGGCAGGAAAAAAATGTGTTGAATTAATGTCAACACTCACAGAAACCTCGTGCTTCTGCTATTTCACGCTTCATCCATTATTCTAAAACAATGTTATTCACTTTCTATTTCATTGTGATGTCTCATTTTTAGTAAAGGCAATTTTCCGTCGTTTTTTCTTTGAAAAAGAAGCTGCTATTCACCAATATAAGTTTCTCTTTTACACATAAGGGAAAGGGAGGAGTTCTTTGTCAATAGTAAGTTTCGTTATGCCAAACGATTAAAAAAAAAAGATTTCAGGCACCCATAAATTTTTAGGAAAGACAGCAATAACTGCTGTTGTGCTTGAGAAAGAGGGAGGCTATGTATGTGTACCTAAACCCCTATTTTTGTCATTTTATGCTGTTACGCAAATTTCCAGTTTCCTTCGACATTTTCATTTCCCTGAAGGAAGTATGCGGTTACAACTACACTACAAAAGAAGAGTGGAAGGAGGAGGGAGTGGAAGAAATGAGGAACCACACCTTTTTTTTTCAGTATCGGCTTTTAACAAAGACCCTCTTATGAAAAAAAAACTGGAGGTTCCTTTTCAACCTGTCTTCCTAGAAAATCGGACTCGGACTATCCGAATTCGGACTGTCCGAAATCGGACTCTTCGGACTCGGACTGTCCGAATTCGGACTCTTCGGACTCGGACTGTCCGAATTCGGACTGTTCGAAATCGAACTTTCTATTCGGACTCGGACCGTCCGAAATCGGACTTAAGTTCGGACTCGGACCGTCCGAAATCGGACTCGGACTGTCCGGACATTTAATCGGACTCGGACTCTAAAATGTCCGGACTTCGGACAGTCCGAGTCCGATGAACAACCCTAGTACGTGGCTGTTGTGTACCTACTGAACATGTCCCCAATGGACCTTGGTAAAGTTTTACGTTCGCCGATGCAATACTTGCGGAGCTAGAGACATTTGTGTGGCACCATACTTCAGCCGTTGACCGTATGATGCTGAGGTTGCGACAACTTTCAGACATAAATTCTCTGACACTATTTTGTTGAGGGAAACAAAACTTGGCTAGCTTGTACAACTTTTTGTGCTCTATGAAACAAAATAAGAAAAACATTTTCAAGAGCGAAATTCATGTAGATAATTTGGAGCAAAGTTGGCCGAAAAAATTGCGTTTTCAAAAAAGATGTAAAGTTTGATTTTTGATATCTCTGAAAGTAAGAGTAGGAAAAACGTGAAACTTTGCGCGTAAACACTTAGGAACACAAGGTTGTCCAATATAAAGTGCCACGTTCCTACAGATTTCCAATCGTTGACAAATTGAGTTGAAAATTGACAATTGTTGTAAAAAAGCCCAAAATAGTGTATTTGCAACCAGCAGTTACGAAAAAAGACCTTCTGAAAACTGTTTTAAATCATTTTCATTAGAAAGAGCATGTTTCAAGCTCCCTAAGAAAATCGGGTTGATTTTTCATCGCGGGCATATAAGGTCCTAAAAATAGGGTCAAAGTTGGAAACTTCGCTGTGGCAACGTCGTATACTTCACCATGCATTCTTTTACATTGTGTCGTTTGCTTTTTATTTCTGCTGGAGTTAAAAGCGTGTAATTTCATTCTTGCAGGCTATAGGAATCTGTGGGTCGATTACATAATGACCGCGAAACGCTGGTACCAAACGAAATGTTCTCACTATTGAAGGTTTCATCGAAAAACTCGATTGTTAAATTTGGAAACTGACTGGCCACCACTTCGTTACCAAACATCAAAGCGAATATTTGAAGTCGTTGAAAGCCAGCCTGAATGAAAGCTATCTGAAAGTACTGATGGATTTTGGAGAGAATTACTCGTTTGTTGTCCAAGATGTTGCTCAAGGCTTTCACTAGAAGAATTGCAAGCCATAGTGCATCCGTTCGTCGCTTATTATGTAGATCAAAATGGCGCGCTGCAAATTGTCAACTGTTGTATAATTTCAGATCATCTGCAACATGATACGGTTTCCGTGCATGAGTTCATTCGGAAGTTGATTACGTTTTTGACGAATAAAAAGCAGATTACACGAATATACTACTTTAGCGGCGGTTCAGCAGAGTAATACAAAAATTTCGTCAATTTGTGCAATCACAAACATGATTTCGACATTGAGGCCGAATGGAATTTGTCGGCACGAGTCACTGCAAATCCCCATGTGACGGAGTTGGCGGCACAACTAAACGTTTGGCTGCTCAAACCAACCTCCAGCGACCATCAAACGATCAAATACTGACCCCAACAGGTCTGTTTAACTTTTGTAATAGAAACATTCACGGAATTAAATATATATATGTTCCGAAGGAAGAATTCGCAGAGAGCAGGATGCTCCAAGAAGAAAGATGGAAAGTTAGCAGTACCATAGCTGGCACACGAGATCATCACCAGTTTTTGCCAGTTGATTTGAATTCGGTTTCGGTCAGAAAAGTCTAAAATGACACGATTCACTTCATGGCCAAACTTCCCGATACCGTTGATCCGAATTTAAAATTGACCGAACAGTTTCCTGGTTGTTATGTTGCCTGCATTTATGACAATCAATGGTGGGTAGGCAACATCGTAGAAGTTTCCATCGAACAATCCGATGTGTTGGTACAATTTATGCATCCGCGCGGCCCTACTAATTCATTTTATTGGCCTGAAAGACAAGATATCTGTTGGATTCCAGAACAACATCTTCTTTACGTGCTTCCAGCTCCTTCAGTTATCTGTTGGATTCCCAAAAGGGTCGCTAAGGAACGCCACTTCTACACTCACTAATACATACTTAAGTGCTCGTTGTAATTTGGCAGTACGGACTTCGGCTTGGGAACCATATAAGATACCCACTTTAGGCTTGGGAAATCTCGACGAAGAAACCATACTACAGGCCTGGGATCCTGAAGCGAGAAACTCACTTGTGGCCGGTATTGCACGGCTATCGGGTGTGACCCCTGTGGCGATGGAGTTGGTGGTTCAAGTGCCTGAACTGGTAGTGACAATGTCACCATGGGTCAACGCAATATAATAGTCGTAATAATGTCTATATAAAACACATGGATGTTCATGATCATGTTACAAGGGGCCGAGAGAAACTATCATCCCGCACAAAACTGCGTTGTTCTCCAAATCTCCAAATCAACAATAAACATGGGAATTAAGCTGTATAATAGACTTCCAATAGATTTAAAACTATCCAAATCCTTTAATCGGTTCACTGATTTAGTGCGGAGCGTACTTCAGAAACATATTTTTTACACAGTAGACGAATATCTTCATTTTGATTTCCAAAGCTTAAGAACAACTTAAAACTGAATCAAATAATTTCAACACTGTCAGAAGTGTGTATCCATATTATGTAAATACTGAAACATTAATGTAATTTTCGAAATTAAGTATATTTCTCCTCTCTTATTAATTATTTCAAGAATTTGGGTAGTACTCCCATATTTAACCATTTAAATGCTTATATTTCATCCAGTATATATTTTTTAGCAACAATGTAATCTTGATTGTATTATGTTATCTTGTGTACGACATGTTTTATAGTAGTATTTGGATATTTCGCAATTTAAGTGATTTCATTTTACCCAATGATTTCTAACAATAATGTAATATTGGTTTTATTAAGTTTTTTAGTTTGTGACATGTCACGACAAAAGTAATACTTGCAAATTTAGCCATTTAAGTGTATTTTATTTCACTCAATGTATGTTCATCAACAATGTATCCTTGTTCTATGCTCACTAGTTATATCCTAAACCGTTGTTCTAGATGTGATATTGTACGGTCAAACGAACGCAATAAAATTTGAATCTGAACAAACAAGACAAAAACATGATAGAATGCATGTGACGTTACCATAGCGAAGTTTCCAACTTTGACCCTATTTTTAGGACCTTATATGCCGGCGATGAAAAATCAACCCGATTTTCTTAGGGAGCTTGAAACATGCTCTTTCTAATGAAAATGATTTAAAACAATTTTTAGAAGGTCTTTTTTCGTAACTGCTGGTTGCAAATACACTATTTTGGGCTTTTTACAACAATTGTCAATTTTCAACTCAATTTGTCAACGATTGGAAATCTGTAGGAACGTGGCACTTTATATTGGACAACCTTGTGTTCCTAAGTGTTTACGCGCAAAGTTTCACGTTTTTCCTACTCTTACTTTCAGAGATATCAAAAATCAAACTTTACATCTTTTTTGAAAACGCAATTTTTTCGGCCAACTTTGCTCCAAATTATCTACATGAATTTCGCTCTTGAAAATGTTTTTCTTATTTTGTTTCATAGAGCACAAAAAGTTGTACAAGGTAGCCAAGTTTTGTTTCCCTCAACAAAATAGTGTCAGAGAATTTATGTCTGAAAGTTGTCGCAACCTCAGCATCATACGGTCAACGGCTGAAGTATGGTGCCACACAAATGTCTCTAGCTCCGCAAGTATTGCATCGGCGAATGTAAAACTTTACCAATGTTCATTGGAGATATGTGTGAATGTTCACACCAAATTTCATCGAAATCCATGATGGTCGAGCGGGGCGTTTTTCTGAAATCAGACCACTTGACATGGAATGACCCAATAGAAACGTGCGATGAGATAGATCTACAGGTAAATATAGAGAAAACAAAATACATGATAACAAGCCAAAACACAGGGAATAACAGAAATAGATACATAAAAATTATGAATGAAAACATAGAGAAGGTAAACAAATTTAAATACTTGAGAGCATACGTATCAAGCAAAAATGAGGACACGGAAGAAATAAAAAGTCGCTTAGCATCGGGCAACGCATGTTTGTATTCAGTGCAACAGCTTCTAACATCGCGATTAATATCAAGGAAGTTGAAATTGAAAATATACAGAACGGTTATTCTGCCTGAAATACTTTACAGTTGCGAAAGTTGGAGTACGACCCTAGCAGATGAACACAAATTATATGTGTTTGAAAATAAAGATTTTAGTAAAATATACGAGCCAAAAGGGAACGAGATGGCTGGAGAAAGGAGAAGACTGCATAATGAAGAACTCCACGGACTGTACGATTCACCAGATGTTGTAAGAATAATGAAATAGCGGTGACTAAGGTGGGCAGGCCATGTTGGGGGAAACCGAATATTATATTCTATTCTGGTTGGAAAACTGGAGGGAAAGAGACCATTGCGAAGACCGAGACGTCATTGGGAGGAGAACAATATTAGAAGAGATCTTCGAGAAGTAGGTGTTCGTGATGAAAACTGGCTTGATGTTGCCAAATATAGAATCCAATGGTGAACGTATGTTACTGCGGCGATGAACTTGCAAGTTCCGTAAGCCATAGAGTTAATTAATTTTGATATGAAATGCATTAGTTTAGTTCACCTTTTGGAAACTACAGAAATAACAACTAAATTACTTCAGATTATCCGATACAATATATGATTCGTTTGGAAGAAATTATTTTCTAGCTCAAGCACTCAAAATTTTGGACAGCTTCACTGATTTTGTTCGCCTGTCTCTAACAGATAGAAACTGACTTCAAATTTTGAGCTCAGTGACCTCGACTTATCAGGTCGTTTACGATTACGCTGTTGGGATACCGTTGGCCCTACGTCGGCCCGACAAGACTTGCTGATAGGGCTAGCTCCTAATCAGAAACAAGCCGAGAAAAACTGACTTCAGATGTGAGTGAAATTATCTCTCTTTACTAGGCTGTTTGCAATTTGGTAACATCATAAGCTTTTCGAACGCTGATTTTATAATTGTGTAGTTGGTTTCCAAAAGTTACCAGCTCCATCTCAACAAATTGTTGAGCAAATGAAAGAAAAAGAATGTAGATTTTCTCAAATTAAAGTGCCTTTCTTTATTGTTCCTCCCATATGCTAAGGAAACAAAGCCACAAAGAATAAACAAAGTAACTTTAATTTTGGAAACTGTACATTCTTTTTCTCTAATTTCGAATTCGTTAAGATGTATTTGGTACCATTTGGAAACAAGTTCCACAATTATGTACTTCAGTGAATTTTGACATATCCTACGCGGATTTTATTTTATATCTTGGATATTCACTATTTCCTTCATCTTCACTTCCTGTACATGTAAAAAAAATATGCAAATTTTTCCTATAATTGTTCTAAAGGCTTCTTCTTTAGGTGACTAGACATTGCATGTGTAAACTGTCCTCTTGTATAACAAAACAAAAGAATTTATAATATTATTTTCTGTTTAACTTCGAATGCATAATTTGCAATTATCTGTATGTATCGCTTATTGCATTAGCTTCAGTTTCCAACACTTTCGAAACACTTCCGAAAGCTCTACCGATGTTTTGAAAGGAAGAAAAATAAACCTTCAGTGTTTTCTCTTGCAGACTACCAATTTCTAACCAAAACACTTTCTTCAGTACGGAGGAACATTCTGTACACGACTGGCACCACAGAAATAGCTTCCCATTCAGTCTAATTCGAAATTCTTGAAGAATTATTTTGTTGGGTTTCACGCTCTTTCGTTAAGAATTTAACAAATTTAATGTATTTTAAAGCTCTCACAGTTAGTTGATGGTTCGTTAATTTTATGACGAAGATAGGTGAAATCCAGCTTTTGAGTTGTTCTTTTCTCTTTACAGAAACAAAGAAATGTTCACAAATATTCAACAGAAGAGTTTCAATACCAAACTCAAGTATGTTGCAAGTATTGGGAAATATTGAATGAAATGCGCACGGTGCAGTTTGCTTCGGAATGGCGAGGAATGTTTCATTCAATGACTTAAACACTGATTGCCTTAACCCAAAATTCACCATTGCATTCTCAGTGAAAACGCCACTCACATTTTCTAATTTCAAATGAAGAACTAAAAGATCTGTAACGGTTGTCTTGTGAATTCTCAAAGCTGTCTCCTCAGTCCTCACCATCCTCATAGTAGTCTAGTAGATTCACCTGAACTCCAGTTTCTGATTCAATGTATCGAATACATAAAGGTAACATTGCCCCTCTTTCTTTCTGCTCGAAGATCACTTAACACACTAAGAAAAACTGTCCGTGAAACTTTAATCAGCACGTCAGAAACGCTTTACCTTCTTGAAACCGACTTAACTATAGCATCCACCTTAGTACGACCACAGGAAAACTTATTTCAGAAATAGTGAATGAATATAAAAAAACCCTTAGGGGTATAGACAAGAGTGACGCAAGAATTCTACTCACAAAACAAGTGATATCCATTTTGCGAGTTACTTTCTTTGTGTCACTATGACGGAAGTGTTTCCTTTGTAATAAAATTAGGAGATTTAGTATCCTTCCGCCATAGTGACACAAAGAAAGTAACTCACAAAATGGATATCAATTCTTTTGTGAGTAGAATTCTTGCGTCACTCTTGTCTTTACCCCGAAGGGGTTTCTATACTGATATCACATTTCGTAAGGCTGCCTATTAAAAACGTGTATAGTCTTCATACAAAAGAAAATGGGTCTGTATCTCGAAAACGGTAAGTCCTATCATCAAAATAAGCTTCGATTTACCCCAACTAGTTAGAGCTCGCAATTGATCCTCAAAACCCCCAGTACCAACCACCTTGGGCTAAAGCAAAAAGACAGAGAGAATGACGGAGGCCCTTTTCTATCATTTGTGAAAATTCTGTGATTGGACTTAAAAGGTCATAACTCTTGAACCCCTCCACCGATTTTGACGTGTGATACACCGTTTGAAAGGTATTGACGCGTAGATTACGATTCCGCAAGCTTCGGCCGTCTATATGGTTTGTAGTAAGTGCTATTACCAGAAAGTGAAATTCTGATATATTTTTATTAAAACCTACCTAGGGGGTCCTACCGATACAATGTTTTCTCCGTGTCTTAGTATGGCAAAGAGCTTTCAAACGCAACAACTTCAAGCATCAAAATCAGGCTTAAAGATGCTAGATCCGAAATTAGCTGTATATATCGTTGCTTAACTTCACTCGAAGAATTACCGTTCTTCGTGATATAGTACAATGCAATTTGTTATCACAATCTATCCTGTTGTAACAGTTTTTTACTGTATGATACTCCACTACTACTTGCCGGCCAGGTAGCTGTGCTGTCTATGGTGATAGGGCAACGACACCAATGTCCCGGGTTCGAGTCTCGGCAGGTGACGGGCTGAAGACCAAAGTTACTAGACTGGCCGATATAAAACTAAAGTTTACCAAACAATTTTATCCACTACTACTTCACTAGCTAACACTTGATTCTCATCTGTATATTTTGGTTTGTTTAAGAAAATGCATATCAAGATACTCGAAGTTTCGGCAGTTGCACTCTATTTGTGGTCACTTTGTATTTTCATATTGTTTGACTGCAGCCTCGGCAATATTTCCTACCGAAAATTCTCTCCTTCATATCATGCGCAACGCCTTGTACCAATTTTTATTTGCAAAATATACCGAAGAATAAGTTGTTTCCAATTTCTTTAATAGCGTGAAATGTTTCTCATTTTTTGCCTCATTTTTTGACATATTCTTCTCCCAAACTGAAAATCTTGACAGATTCCTGGTAAACCAATTGCATGCCGGTTTGAGGTGTCTTCTAAGTGTTCCATATTGACTATAAATTATAGTCATAGTAAAGGACATACTAGTTATCTGAGTCGAGATGTATAACGTTTAAGCCGACACTAGGAGGCATACTATATTGAAAGCGGTTCTTTTAATAATAACAAAACATACTTAACAAATAAACTATGTTTCTGTTCACCGAGATGCCGTAGCTCAATTCGTAAATAGTTCATTTATTAAGTGAGACAAAAAACGAAGATAAACCTCAATATAATGATGCTGTATTTGGTGAAGAGGTTTTAGAGAATACAACACTAAGTGCTCAGATAAATGAAAATAATATTAATGCTAATCTACATAAAAAGATAATTTAAATAACAGAGGTTCAAATTAGGTAGTCTTCCTAATTTCCCAGAGCAAAACTATCAGATCACAATTTCATGTAAACTGAAAAATCAGAAAAATGGCGAAAGTAAAGTGAAACATTAACAGTTACTACATGTATAAAAGAAAACAATGATAGAGAAGAACACCTAGGGAGGAAAAAGTCACTAACTACATTTTCGGTTAGTTTGACTTAATGGGTTTTCCATAATGTTCTTGCAGGAAACATTAATTAGAAAAAATCATTTACTGAAAACGATTGTATTTTACCATAGAAACTGAATCGTGGTATTCATTAACTGCAGTGCAGAAGTGTTCCTACGAACACTTAAAGCCTCTTTTCTTTAAATATATAAAATGTTAGTTAGTGACTTTTTCCTCCAAAACGAAGATATTTCTAATTCACAAGTGTCAATACTGATATTGAATCCTAGGGATAAAAAAGAGAGCAACCTGAACATAATTCTGTACCTTCTGAAACAGTGCTTAAAATAACAGAAAATTATTTAAGATGTAGTAAAACCCCACAGTATTAAATTTCTGTCTCTACAGGAGTGTTTAATTATATAATGGAATCGTATAAAGGCCATCAGACGAAAATTTTACAATTTTTAGCTTTCCAGTGTTTTAGAAACTACAGTTGTATCTGCACGTATTGGCATTAAAATCGTATGAAAAATTCAATAACATTAAGCTTTATAGTGAGCTGAAAACATTTAAGATTGTATCAGTCTAGAACTCACCCATAAGGACACTAGCTTATTCGTTAAGAAAACTTTCCATCAAGTGCAATAAAATTAAAGATTTGGAAAAACTAAACCTTTATGTACTTCACGAGTATTTAGAATAGTATGATAACATTTTAAAGTGGCCTGTGGTTACTGTATTTTTCTGCCTGTGGTTTCTGTATTTTTCTGCAATTATTTTTTAAAAGGCATCAGTCCCCAAATTGTACTGAACAATAAGATATTTACAAATTTGCAATAGCGATACAATTTAATGACTTAGAATCACTCTTCAACCATGGAATCTGCTAACTTGCATAGAATTAGTCCTTTCTGAATTCTACCAAAACTTGCACTAGTGGACCAATGTCCTTTTAAAAATATACGATTCATTTTTAATTATGTTAGAAATTAGTCTGAAATTACAAACAAAAGAGTCACGTATATGTTTCGAAACGATATGCAAATGCATAGCATTTTCATCTATCCTAACGATAAAGTCATGCAACTACAATAATTTAGCAATAATAACTTCTCGCTTCTCAAGTAGAAATAACCAGAAAAAGGCTACAGAAGATTTTTTCTATAATTGTATAGCGTGTACCTTGAAAACTATAATAATAATAATAACATCATATGAATTTCATAATATATCCTGTTGATGAAAGTCCGAGCTTCAATTATAGGAGCAATTTACAGTAAGTAACAAAGAATTTTTGTAATATTCAAAACACAACTATGAGCGTTGACACATTTACGAACTTATATGTATTGCGTTTTAATAATAATATATTAAAACAGGAAGATTATATTCAAGCAGTTGATCACCTGATTTCAGAAATTTAAATCAATCTACTTATTCCCGCACTTCTAGTAGCCTTATATATTTATGGTCTCAATTAAATATCATTAATCAATCTGCCAAGCAATTATACTTTTTATAAGTCAAAATTAAGAAAGATCAATAACTAGGGTGTATTATTATAATCAAGTTTTAGCATTACTAGTAAAAAGATTAAATAAAATGTTTTATTACAGGTTAAAATAGTCTAAGTAGAACTAGTTTTATTATATAACAATTTTTTGAAACGATAAATTATTCGTACTAAAGTAAAACCTTATAATATTTATGGAAAAGTCATCTTTCTTACATGTATCTAATAAATAAAAAGTCAAACGAAGTTTCTTTACTTCATTTGCCGATCAAAATGAATATTTATGTTCAGGTATTCATGTGTATAATACAATATACAATCAATATAAAAAAAATCTTTTCTAACAATTCGGCCAAAGCTGATTATTCGATATTCATAAATTCCATAAATACTGAGCTACCTCCTGAACAAGCTAAGTAATGATCAAAGTATTTTACTATAGAATAATTATATATGAATAATAAAAATGCTAAAACGCAACCTCGCGATGCAATGAAATAAGTGTAAGTTGATATTTTCATAAATAAAACGTTTGTTTAACGTTTGTTGAAGTTGAACGTTTTCATAAATAAAATATTACCAATTTTTCTGACAGTTTATAATTATGTATGGGAATATTCGAGAGTTGCAACTCAATTTAATCAAATTTTAGGAATTCTTATACCAAAAAATTGAAAAATCAAGCTTCGATTTCCAATATTAGTTTGCTATCGTTAAAAAATATTGGTCAAATGTTGTTAATGAAATGTTTAATGCCTAGACTAATTCCTACGATTGAAGACATTCAGGTACCACATATTATGTCATTAGCAGATGTAATACAATATTACATCTTAAAACCAGAATAATAATTATCTATACTAAATACTGATATATCTAGAGTATTCGATGATTTATGTTTAGAATATTTATATAGTGCACTTCAAAAGTTTGGACTTCCCTGAAAATAATTTAGTTAATATCTATAATATGCTTGTATATTAAACTACAAATATAACAGAGGGGAATTTCAGAAGGATGTTCCCTATCATTAGTAATATTTACGATTGCTATGACACTTGTTATGAACTAGATACACGAAACATTAAAATTTAGTTAAATGCGGTATGATACATTAATGAATTTATACATTTGTAAGATGTAAAACATATTATTTACTTCAGGTGTTTGGTAGAATGTCAGGTAAAAGTCCCTGTTTTGAATTCTAATGAACAATAAAATCAATCAAAATATTTTAAAACTACGGACGAGATTAAAATACAGGATATCTTGTGGTAAAGACAAATTACTCAAACAATACATCTTAATGAAAATAAGCTCATAGAAACGATGAGCGACTTAACTAGGAATAGGTGTATATTTCCTACAATAATGAACAGAATATATTTTCTTAACTGTTATGTGTTTAGCAAGCTATGTTAATTTTGCAAATATTACCATTTGACAATAAACATTATGTCAAATACCAAAATATGTCGATTACTTTGTTTGGCAAGTTCAACATATTAAATTAGAAAGAGAAGCGCCATCAGAAATAGTCGATTAGGTTTAAAAGATATTAAGCTTCAGGATCTGGCATTGTGAATGGAATACGTAGAACTATTAATATAATATGTACTAACTAAGAAATATTCGACTTATGTATGTATGCATTTAACAAGATGCAATTCGACTCTCCAATATATTTGCAAAATTGGGGAAGTTATTGCCCTTATTTGAAGGGCGTAATTATATAAATTGGTTATTCATTAATAAGTAAAGAACAAACTTATAATTACTGTAGTAAACTTCGCTATGAAAAATTATGAAAAGCAACATATGTTCAATGTTGTAAGATACAAATTAATATCCACTGGCTCAGTAGAAACATGGAATACAGTGTATTATCTTAAGAATGATCCGATTATAATCCAAATATGGTATTTTATTATACATCAAATATGACAAACTAATCAATTAATGTATCAAAAAGTATTGCTAATATTAATATTTGTACTATATATAATCAAATAGATACGCTTGAACGCAGGATAAGGACATGTGGTTTTGTCAAACATATTTGGCAAATATATAAAACTATATTTGCTAGAGTTATCAGGTCGTTTGATAAAAAAAATATTTAACTTTTCAACATTTATTTTTATTTCCTGCTTATATTTCCTGCACTGTCCAAAAGAAAACCTTAAGCTGATTTTAGGCGAACACAGTTCAAATAAATTTATGTAAAAAAAGGTAAAAAGTGAAGAAATTTATATCAACATGTTACTCATAAGATTACCTATTATTCCTTCTAAGATTAAGCAAAGTAATTTGCTAGATATCTAGGCATATATTGATAAATCCTTAGGAGTATGGGAGAAAAGGACCCATAAAGGTGACAAGAAGAAATAAGAGAATGCCGAGATACCACCTTAAGAAATGCTCTGGCCAATACCTTCCTCATCCTCTGCCTAACCCATCCCAGTCTCAGATAAAGATGCCAAAGGTCTTAAATAAAATTTAAATTCAAAGAAACGAGAATAATAACAGCAAATGTATTTTGTTATTGATGCTAATTATTATCGTATTTTTTATTAACCGTTTCTTAGTATTACCAATTGGTTTTGCTCTTTATCGTTCTCCTTAATTTGAAATGAGGTAAGAACCGACAAATTTTAAGATGTTGGTAGAGCGTTGGTTTAGCAATCGGTTTGTCCTGGAAATGATCCAAGCTGCTGCCCATTCAGACTGAGATTTCTCTAGATTTTTTTCTCAGTTATACCTGGCAAATGCCGTGATGGTAACTACAAACTAGGTCCTGGCCTACTACCTTTCAACATCCTCTGCCACACACTATCCCGGTCTGTACTTGAGATGACTCAAGCCATAAATGAAATTAAAATTAAAAATTTTCTGTTCTATTTTTGGGAAAGAGATGAATAACTGGCCTTGCATTAGCAAATATTTTAGTGTAATGCCACAGACTACGAAAAATAGAATTCTAACGGAGTGAATTTACATAACTATTGCATACCAGTGTCTCGGATGGTGGACGAACAGATTCGTGGTACTCCAAGAAAATAAAGGAGGTGTTTGTTTTAAATCGTTGGATGGTGAACGGGTTCGTCAAATGAATGATTCAATCATTTAATTCAATGATTGTGTGAGCATGTACTGAGGCCTATAGCACTTAGAAAACAAATTAAACCTCTCTTTAATCAAAAATCAATTATATTTTCTGATTACCATATTTATCACAACAATATTACCATTAACATAAATGCTATATTACTACAAAAGACAGGCTATAACATATTTCTTCTCAGAAAGCATGATAATGTAAGTTAAATATTTACATGTTTCTTCTTTCTTTTTTATGTAGTCAATCTTGACACAGAAATATGTTTTATATGTTCTCCGAAGGTGTGCACAAAACTTTCATATCCACACTTTCATCATTCGTTCCAATATAAAAATGTATTTATTGTGTTCATTATATTTTTCTATCCTCATTTCAGGAACAGAGAACTCGTTATGTTCAAACAAGGAACAGTAAGCACTTGTCTATTATCAATAAATATTGGAAAATTGCACAATCATTTAAAGAAACTTTCCCGACTACACATCCTGCAATTACCTGCAAAATAGTAAAGAGATATACTTTATACTAAAACATATTATTTGATGCAATTTATATTGCCACAAATTGAAATATATAGAATTTTAAATAAAAACATCATTAACATACCTTGCGATTTCAAGTTAAATACAACATATCGATACATCAACATATGAACTAAAATTCAACGGCTAAGCTAGGTCCAGCAGGTTCTGGATTCGAATCCTGATTGGGAAATGGGTATTTCTAAACTCAAATACAATTTATAGAAAATGAGTACGAACCGAAGTCATTAGTAACTAAAATGATCCCAA
>JAGDQP010040312.1:0-17347 GCA_022664845.1 Lepisma saccharinum | reverse complement strand
CATTAAAACTCTTTTAAAACGAATATTAATTAAATTTAAAAATTAATTAATTAACTACTAAAGAAGCTAATAGAAGTAAAAATTAGAAACTAATCTTTACAAGTTCCCCTTTTAATTTAGTGGCACTATTAATTTAGCGTCACTATTAGTAGCTTTAATTTAATATAAAGTACTCATTTTAGCGTTCAATGTCTTTTCTTTAAAGCAATGTGCAGATAGTTCTTCTCTGTTAAATATGCACTTAAAAATCTGGAATTTTTGAAATCCCAACACTTCTCAGGTCCGCCAATTTCCGGATTTTTATCGTAAACCTGTATTTGTTTTGGGATAATTGAAAAGCCTTTAGTAGTTATTTTTTTGCTTTTATTTTTGCGTAAACTAATAGCTCAAATCACTTTCTCAAAGTGGAATATTAGCTCAATCGTATTTTATGCTATGGTTTAAGTGCTACAAACCTTTAAAATTCAACAGCAAAGTAAATATATATTATATTTTAAAATCTGTGTTTAAATATAGCGCTGTTATCGTCCATAAAATTCATTTTATCTTATCTGTGTTTAAATAGTGCACTATGTTATTTTTCCATTCTCCATTGACAATTATTTAATAATATGCTTTGGTGTAAAAACAAATTGTGAATTTTATTTAAAAAGACAATAGAATCCTAGAGTTATGGCACTTCTTTTGATCATGATCAAAATTATCATGAATCATGTTCCCTATATTCTGCATTCCTTACATAAACTAATCTTCATCGGTCACATAAATGATGAATCGGAACTTGGTAATAGCCTTAAATGAATTAGTCCAGTTAATAAATAAAGGTTGTGAATCGAAAAAAGAAAAATAGGGTAAAGCTGAATTTTACCCCATTCATAGACTATTACCAAAGGAACATTTTTACAAAAGTCTCTAAAAATCTCCCTGGAGCTTCCACCCCCAGCCCCCATCAAAGTTTCAAAATATCAATATTTACTTCACAGCCATCATCTCTGTTACTAATGATCGAATCAAGTTTAACTTTCTTTTGTTTTGTTTTGTAATTAAATGGGCTACAATATTGGTTCTCTCATGTTTACGTTAAACCTAGTTTTTGATTAATTTAAGAAAATATGTGGAAAAGGTGGGTTTTTTCTTTAATTTGATTTCTTTTATTTTTGCGCTATATTTTTATATTCAAAGTATTTAAGGACCTCTGGTACAAACTTCGGAAAGTGAATCCTCATACCAAAACAAGAACAAAAGTTCATATGAACACGCGCCCTATCATGCGTAGTTTCGACGCTAGAGGACTCCAAAGGTGTCAAAAACTATATTGCAAGGCGATTGATCTCGAATACTAATTGTTGTAGAGCTGGCGGTTTATCGTTTTGTCAAAGAAATCAGACTTGCTCGTTCAGACAATGTACATGACAGAAGTGAGGGAACAGTGCGCGAGGTATTCCCCGAGTGAATTGAGGGATTCCCCGAGTGAGGTGAGGAATTCCTCAAGAATTGGACAGCGAATGTGGGTCGAACAGAGCATGTAGAGGATGGTTTCCTACCAGAGAAGAACATTACGTTGGTTGGAAGTCGATACCTCACGGAGATGCAAGATGGGGAATCACCTGCTGTAACACAATATAAGGGTACATGAGGCATACCGTCACATTTTACGTTACGCCCAATAACGCCATAGGTCTTGTTCGCGCATTGTACGTTACTTGACTTATGTTATACTTCTTTGTACATATATTCATGTTAACCAATGTTGTGTATTTATCAATGCTGTAAGTTACATTGACGCAAATACATGTATGTATGCACCTCAATTAAGGCATAACCACCGTGGATAATCCGTTCCTAACCACACCATGGCATGTTGCTACAGCGAAGCCACATATTGTGCCATTATACATCCACACATAATATTCTTCCTTCTTCGTCTTGCATCTGTGTGAGGTATCATCGACTTGCAATCAACGTGGTTTTGTTCTCTGGTACGATGCCATCCTCTACATTCTCTATCAGCCTACATTCGGTGTCCAATTCTTGAAGAATCTCCCACCTCACTCGGGGAATCCCTAGCGCACTTGTGCAAGTCTGATTTCTTTGACGAACCGACAGGCCGTCGGCTCTACAGCAGTTAGTGTTTGAAACCAATCGCCTTCCAATAGAGTTTTCGACGTCTTTGGAGCCCTATAGCGCCGAAACTACGCATGATACGGCGCTCGTTCATATAAACTTTCTTTCTTGTTTAGATTTGAGGATTCACCTCTTGAAGTTTGTACCAGAGGTCCTGAATTAAGTATGATAACACTACAATACTAACATATTGGAAAACAGACCAAGTTGACTTTTCTGCACTCACAGTAACCACCTTCTGAATCCTCACAGTAACCACCGGAACCTTCACTGGAACTGGAACCTAAACTGTCACTGGACATATTATCGAAAATGAAATCTTTCAGTGATAAGACGTTTTGCACCGCCATGATATTGATGTCGTTCAACTTGTCTCATGACCTCCCCCCCACCCCCCGCGCAAAAAAACGCGAGGTACAAGTTGGGAGGCATTTTGCTCTTTACTTTTGGATATTTTTGCAAAACAGACAGAGAAAAGAAAATAGGCACTTTATATACATAGGAAATTGAAATCAGTTTAAGCTTGGTAGAAATATTACTTTACTAACAAATCCTCACGTATAGTCCAAAATAATATGGAAAAGAGAAGTTATTCAGAAGTGACATAATACTTGTTGAAATAGGGCCCAAACAAAATATTTGTGCTTCCATGGTTTGGTTGTCATTAAGGCACAACACACGAGACGCAAACGTGATGAAACATTCGACATGAACCCTCATTCTAAGAAGCTTTCAGGTATCTTATTCTTGAAGCATGCATGGGCATATTTTTTTTATGCACTAGCCCTAATTCCTCCAAATTTTGTTAACTTCATCACTGACTGATTCTTGATGGTAAATTTATACCTAAAAAAAAAAAAAAGACATTTTCATCAAGCTACAATCATTTCCTCACTCCCTATTTACAACTCAACGACTCAAATGAATCAGCAAGCATATTTTACAAAAGTAGTTATACAACACGATACGATACAATACAATATGTTTAACTCAAACTGAATTTTGTTTTCGATCTGGCTCCAAGTAAAGTTTAAGTGATATTGCTAAAAAATGTGAAAACTTTTCTCATAAATGAAGTTAAAAGTTGATTTAAAAAATTTCTACCTATGGAGTAACTACTTTTCAAAAATTAAAATACATGTATTCAAAGGTGATCAAACACATAACAAAAAAAATAAGGAAGTTAATTATTCAAAACGTAGATGGCGAACTAAAATATGGGAAAGTATTTATTCTGTACTGAGAAAAACATCTTCAAACATTTGAGGAACCACTGACTCAAAATTATATCAAGAGCTAAAAAAAATGAGAGAATATTTATTAAAAATTAAACAAAATATACTCAACATTTTAAGCAATACATTAAAAAATTGTGAAGCTCGCCGAGAATCGAACCCGGGTCACATGGTTAGCAAGCTGACGCTTTGTCCACTACTACTTTTTTACTCCAGTGGTCCGATGCGTTGTCCTTTTGGCCACTTTTTCAAACTTTATTTTACTCATTTCAACCGATATTCATTTATTTCCTCTGGTGCAACTTATACCCTTAGAGCTTAGTTAAAAGCACGCACAAACATCCATGCCCAGGCTGGGATTTGAACTACACAACGTTAGAGTCGATGTCTTAACGCCTCAGATCGCAGGCCTACTCTGTTGGCCCTCCTACAGTGTTGTCAGGTTCTCGTCCGAATATTTCCCTGAAAAAATACTGAAAAAGTTCTCGTTTTTTGTAAAAATTTCCCAGATTCTAAATTTTCTTAAAAAATTAATGGATAATTTTTAATTTCCAAAAAGATACAACAAAATTTCACAATTTTTTATTTTTTCCCTTTCACTTTTTTTTGGGCCCAGATTTTCCCGTTTTCGGAAAATTTCCCTCCACCTGACAACACTTCCCTTCTAGCAGGCCACAACAAATAAACGCTTTGTCTACTCTCTCTTTCCCGTACTTTAGCACCGAGTAAGTCATGTGACCCGGTGTATTGAGTTTTGACGGCGATACAGTCTAGTAGAAAACACCCAGCAAACAATGTGTCAAAACTTGAGAAAATAACATCTGTCTACACGTTACTGATGATGACAATGAAAAGAATATTTAATTTTATACTTACAAATACGAATGTTATTTCCTTGAACTCTTGCTAACTCCAACGCGTAAATCTTCATTATTTATGAACTGATGTTGGGGGATATAACAAAATACTATAGACTTCAGGTGTTGCGGGACGGACTTTTGACCAGGCATCCAAACTTCTCCTGGTCTTTGGTTCATGTTTAGAACATTTGCTTGAGGGGTTCGATACCTACTATATTTGCAATTTTATGATAAAAAGACATTGATACATAACATTTAGGACAAACACATGGACAACACACGGACTTCACAATGACAACACAAACGTGGACTTGATTCGGCATCTTCTTTTGCTGTCCCTGCAACGAGATAAGAGAGGAATTTAGAGATCGGATTGCGCGTGGGAATGTTGTTTCGCCCACAAAATATCTCGGCTTCTCGTTCCTAGTCGTCTTCTTTAGTGTTCTCTTCCTCTTCCCAACTCACCATACAGTTTAGGTTGTTTTCACTTGCACACTTTCACTCTCACTTCATTTACACTTGTATTCCTTGGGGGATTGGGAAACCATTGCCGTAGAAATGATGTTCTCCTACAAAGTTTGTATGCATCTACCTTTGTTCTCCTTACTAGGTTTTCCTCCATTTCCACCTTAGATTCCTCTTCTGCTTTCCCTCTCCATCTTTCACTCATTTGGTCACACATACACTAGGCTATTTTGCTGTACGCTTCCATTCCGGGTTCGGGAATGTAAGTGTTGATTGGTTGTTAGCTATTTTAATTATTATATGTTATACTATTTCACTACACTTTCCCGCCACCACATTTATTCAACACGCACACGATGAGCGTCTCTTGCGCCGGAGTTCTTGCACAAGGCGCTCTGATTTGCCACTGGCTTCCAGCGGCTATTTATTCACTTTATTTGCTGATAATCATGTTCTAATTAGTTGTCCTGTCTAGTTTTATTTAGGTCACTTTTCGGTTGTTTTTAACATATCTGGAAGGTTATTTGTCCACTTTTAAATACATAACGTTCGTTCGAGATGCTTACTCGGCACCCGCGCGACGCCGCACGCACACAACGTCTTACGAAACCCATAATCGTCAATGTTCTATATTAAGTTTATCCTTAAATCTATGTCATCCTTCCCCTCATAAATTTCTCTTTGTAGTACCTTGAGGTTTTTTTATGTCAGCTCCTGAAGTATCACGGCGAGTTCCGGTGTTCACAGGATTTCTGTCGTGTTTACATCCCTTATTCTAGTTCTTGGATCCAATACCAAATTTTCAGTTTCGGTACATCTTAGTACTATACGTTCTGGTGTAGCTATTGTATTGCAGGTATGACATAGATTATCTTCAACAAGTTTATATTCTCTTAGTTTCTGGTGGTATGGGCCGTGTCCCGTGAGGTAATGTATCATTCCTCCACTGGCTTCCAGTTGCACTTCCAATCTTCCAGCCACGTCCGGAAAGATGCCATAGAGTCTTCTTGTTTTCCCCAAAACGTTGCAATGCACGGACTATTTCCCTTGTTAGTTCTCCTTTATTGTTGATTTCCGTACATATGATTTCTCTTATTTTGTCGTTGTTGTTTTTTTCCAGCCAGTACATGGCTCCGTATTGTTTAATTTGAAGATGCATCGGCAGGGTTGCGGTCGCTATCTGGAGTGCTTCCACCGGAGTGGCTCGATAGGCTCCAGTTAACCTTATTAGCAATCCAGAGCCTTTGGGCTCTGTTCACTATTTGAGATTGTTTTATATCATCCATCCGGTGGCTCCACTGGCGACGTAACACATTACTGCTCTAATCACTTGGTCGTGGTACAACCTTATAATTTTTGTTGGTATTTTTAGTTCATTTGTCGGAATAGTTATAAGTTTATGAGTTATTTTAGTTGCTTTATTCGTTACATTTGTTTATGTTCCCTAAAATTTAGTTTTTCATCTACTATAAGGCATAAATATTTATAATGTTTTTCTCTTTTCATTGATTTATAGTTAATTTTAATTATGGGGCCCCTGTTAAAATTTAGCTTTACTTTGTTTTTTCTGTTGAGATAGTCAATTTGTTATTGCTGCACCACGTTACCATTTCGTTGACGATTGTGTTCGCTTTTTGTTCCAGATTAGTTCTACTGTTACCTTTTTGTACGACCGGCAGATCGTCCGCATACCCTACCACAGTTTTCACTTCTTGCAGTCTACTCAACATCTTCAGGTATGGCTGCAATCTTATGTCCCAGAATTTGGGTCCCAGGAACGACCCCTGGGGACATCCTCTTGTAGGCGCCTTCCACATAACGCCATCAGTCGTGTTGACTTCAATTTCTCTATTTATGAAATAGTTATTAACAAGTTTGCATATGTCTCGATGTATCCTGAGATTTTTTAGTTCTTCTAATAGAGCAGGCCACCAGAGGTTATATCAAATGCTCCTGATATGTCGAAGAAGATACCCATTATATACTTGCAGTCTTCAGTCCGTATTTGCTTTATCTCCTCACATAGCTGGTTGATTACGTCATTCGTCGATTTGCCCTTTCGAAATAGTATAGTGACTTGGTATTCCTTTATAGTTCTGTTTAATTAAATTTCCTTATCATATTTACGAGCCCCTATAACAGTAAACACTTCACGCGCATTAATTTTCAACTGTTTACAACTTGCAGTGCAACTGTTTAGATACTCGGTTCCGATAGACAACATAGTTCTACTTGTTCTGTAGAATTTAATTGCACTTGCTTATTACATTTTCTTATGATTGATAAACTAGATTCTATAAATATTAGGTTATTATCTTGTGAGTTTTAGTCTATTAACTTTCGGAATACGTGGAATTTGAATACGTACACATTCTCAATTTTGAGAAACGTACCTTTCTTAGTTTCTGAGTACCTCCATTCTCTAAATTTATTTTTTCAGAAAATTTTCTATATTTTTGATTAAACTTTGTTCAAAATTTTTGGAGCAGGAAAATTTATTCGTTTATGAGAAAGTCTTTTTCTTTTATTTCTACAAATGAACTTTCTCTCGTGGGTTCTACCTTAATGACGATCAAATTAAATTAACAAATATTTGTTCGGAGAAAATAAATATTTGTTTGTGCCTTATGTAAAAAAATATTTTATTACTTTTAAATAATTTTTTTATTATAGACAAGTCAAAGTACCCACCCGTTTGGTGCGGAATGAGTAAAATATGTTCGCAACGCTAATAGTCGTACTACTACTACTACTAAAATTAATGATAATACTGCTACTATATATATATAATACTAAGATTGTTTCAAATGTTTTCTACAAGAGAAATATAATCTGAAAATAATGTGATCGCTGTGATGGATCACTAGCTTTTCTGATTATCTACTTTTGATATTCTGTCAGTGTCAATCGCTAGAGGCGCTGGTGTCGAGCCCTCTATCGGTATTCTCTGCAACGTATTAGTTTTCATACATAACTTAATTAAACGATGGAGGAAAATCTTTGAACTGACGTCACCAGCGCATCTATAAATCCACCCTTCCTGCAGAAATATAATCAAAACTGCAATACTCATACAAAGATATAAAACAAAGAAAATATGTATTTCAATTTTCTGCGACAAATGAAGCTAAAAAGATATTTTTTGTTTGTTAATTGTCCTTTTCAGAAAAAAAAAATATTTAATTGGTTGCTGAGGCAATGAATGTTTCACCATGACAACATGAGTTTAAGAGAGAATCAGTTCTCAGTCAATATTTGCTGGAACTCCATCTAGTGGTATCTAAGATTTTTTTTTTTTTGTTAAAAAAAAAGAAGAACGGAAGCGAAACCATTTAAGAATGTCATTGTCTGTAGCCGACCAATCGTATTTCGCAATTCGAGTCTATTAAATGCTTCTCATTTTTTTTCTTTACTTATGCACTTGTCTCGGGTGCCTATTTTCATTTTAAAACGTGTCGTTTTATTCACTGGTATCCGGCTATCGACAGTGAGTAATAATTAACTTTGAACTTCTGTTTTCAATTCGGCAAGACGTTTTTCCTAAGTTTGATTAATCACAATTTAATTACTGTCTAGAAATCCGTTTGATTTCATCATTTTCATTGACAAGCTGCGAAATTCTCGCAGTAGCAAGTAGCAAACTCTATCGGCAAGAAGGAAACACAGGTAAAATATAATGAAGAAGTTAGAAGCAAATAGTGTCTTATAGTTACTGTTAGAGACTAAGTTTGAATTGATTTGAATTTACTTGCGCCTTTTGGCAACTTTGGCACAGGCCAGGATAGGAAGGGGAAAGGATGTGGGAAGAGAGTAGGCTAGGACCTAGTTTGAACCCTGATAACGCAAAGACGTCGCACAGGCGTTCAAGGGATGTCTTCCCTGGAACATTCGGACGTCGGTCCAAGGGATATCTCATTCATCCAATGGGAAACCCGCAGGACATAAATTGGGTCACACATGGGATTTCAAAGTAGACGTCATAGGACATTCTATATCTCGCAAAAATCCCACGGACATCCGAGGGATATCCCTTCTTTGAATGGAGGATGCCTACAGTCCATTTTGGTAACGTTCACGGGACAATCCCCAAAAGCACAATTTCGGTGGGCAAAAATAGCCAACGGATAATGGCTGCTGTCTATAAGTGTATATATTTAGTAGCAATTTGTTCATTGCCTTCATGATAATGTATTAAGCTGTTTGTACATTTTTCAACTGTCTGCACTCGGGTTTGAATGTCAGACCTTGCGTTTTGTAGTTCGTCACTGTAACCACTGGGCTACAGAGGCATGTTCGTAAAGACTAGCATGTTAATATTCCTTTTAAGTTACGAGGACTTTACTGAAGTAAAGGCTTGAATTCGATACTTCGGTCACGGATTGGATCTTACGTTAGAGCAATGAACACTGCTCCTTCGATTTTCCTCTCCAATCCTGTCCCGTCTGGTAATTGACAACATTGCTTATACATGGCAGTGTGGTACTGTAACATTACTCTTGGTGTTATGCTCTACTTTGGCAGGGAACCAAAGTGGAACACCCAGGTAACCGAAAGGTATGTTACTTTCTGATTAAGTAACTGATAAGTGCGTGCGAAAGAGCACCACGAGAAACGTCTAGATACGAAGTATCATATGAAAGGTATAGGGAAAATACCAACAGGTTCCAAAATGTCTTAAATTTAGGTGATGATGTCATTCCATTCCTTTCCCATCTATTTTAAACATGGTATAGTTGAAACTGGGTTACTTTTGGTGGCTTGGACATAGGTAACCCGGTCTAAAACACCAAGGGAAACATTTGATGTTATAAAGGAGACATATGCTGAGGATGCCCCTTCGTATGACGCAGTGAAGCACTGGCATCGTCAGTTCAGGTGTGATCGGACTTCAGTAGAAATAGTCCCCATTCCCGGGAGACTCCGATTGACAAAGGCAGCACTGGGCAAGTGGAAGCCGCCATTTTGGATGATCGTTGCATAACCGTGCGCCAACTAGCAAAAGATTTCAAGATCAGGGTGGAGTCTGTGGACAAAATTATTCATGAACAATTTGCAGAAGCGGAAGATGTTTGCCCGATGGGTTCCTCGGCTATACACACCTATCTAGAGGCAGGAACGAGTCACGTGCTCCCAGGCGAATTTGAACCTCTACCACGAAAACCCAGAGGACTTTTTTTGATAAACTAATTACCCAGGATGAAACATGGGTTCATCACTTTGATCCAGAGACCAAGGCCCACTCAAAGCAATCACAAGTAGCACACATACGTGTTTTCAACGTTCATTTAGGATCATTTCGTTGAATAACCGTTATCGGTTGAAAAAATTACGTATATTTTTAAACCATATTTCAACAAAGACGTCATTGCGTTGATAAGACGTTAATACAACGTATATTCAATATTATATTTTCAACTATGGTATAGATTTTGTTTAATGTGTATCTTACTAATGTTATTTCAGAAAAAATATAATTGAAAAATAATTGGATGACACAAACTAATTTTTATGTTCTCATGTGAACGTTGAAAACAGATTGAATTTTAAACTATATTTCAACGAAGATAGAATTTCATTGATAGGGCCTTTAATGTGACGTGTTTTCAGCTTTCTTTTATACTGTTATACATTTCGTTTCACACACAAATTTCTAATTTAATTGCTTAAGAATTATAATTAAAAGCAAATACAATGAAATTAACTACATTTTTCATATTCTCATTTTCATGTTGAAAACAGATTGAATTTTAAACGAAAACAGATCGATTTAAACTATATTTAAACGAACATTTAATTTCGCCGTGGCTCAGACGGTAGCGCGTGTGACTAGGAATCGGGTGGCCCGGGTTCAAATCCCGGCCAGGACGCTGGAGACTTTTCTCCAGTGTTACCATGCCTGGTGCTCTGAGGTTCACTCAGTCTCCAATATAACTGAGTACCGGAGTGTCCTTGGTATTCCATGGGCACCTTGGGAAGGTAAAGGCGGTCGAGCGTGGGACTGACCACCCCAACCAGGGGGTGGTCAAGAAAATGTGACCTCCACATTTCCCATGCGCCGTGAATGGCACATGAGTATTACACAGAGAATAGATTAATAGAGCGTTAACGTGAAGTGTTTTCAACTATGACATAGATTTAGTTTTATATGCGTTTTTCTAAGGCGACATATAACCCTTATTGAGAAATACAAATTTAATAGAGCAGCGATGGTCAAAGATTTAAAGAAAAAATGCGCATAACAAAGAAAGAAGGAAAGTAAATTTTCTTTATTCTTATTCTTTACACACACACAAAAAAAGGTCACTGAACGTTCAGTTGCAGGCAGTCAAACGTATAGTTCCAGATGGACCTGCCGAACGTTCGGATATGGCAACTGAACATATTTAGTTAAAGGTATTTAGTGAACGGAACAATACGTTCAGTAAGCAGTGTACCTGACGTTATAGTGCCTGTTACTGGTCGCATACAGTAAAATAGTATTGACTAGCGAAAAAAAGAAACGTCTGGAATCGAGTTCCAACTCACGACCTTCAGATTTGTTTGTTCACCTGTTCCACCGTTTCTTCTATTGAACATGGGACGTTTTACTAGTCCTTTTATGGTACGGAAACAGTTTCTGGAGTAAAGACATTTATGTAGACTTTAATTATTCGAGACTTGGAAATTTTATTAATTGATCCTCCGTTAGCATAGAGCTATGAAGAAGACTGATTCGTGATTTTACAGGAGTGAGACACCTCAAGAGTGCCATAATGACGTTTACTTTACTGTTCGGGGTGACGTCATTTCCCAAACAAACTGGCTGCCAATTTCCAAGACATTCAGTGAATATACTTTCAACTGGATGTATGACTGCAGCAACTAGGTATAACCGCCCAGTTACGTTCTCCTCATTACGCATTTGGTGCCTGTTACTGTTAAGTAACAGTTTGCATAATACATAGTAACTGGCATCAGTTATGTTATATTGGAGTTCAACCAAACATCGTTCAGTTCTTGGTACTATATTGTTTAGTATCTGTTACTCTAGGTTTAGTTGTGGTAACCAGAACCCTTTTTACCATTTGTGTTTCGCTGCATGTACCATACAAGTTGGCTCTTGTCTAGTTCGTAGTACCAGATGCTTTGTTGACGGTACCAGAAAAACCTTAATTGGACCTGTTTCGTTAAAGTTTATGGATCGATTTTTCTGTGTGCATGAGAAATGACGCCTCTGGATTTGTGGCACTGCGTTCTATACTGCCTGTTATTACCAATACCGTAAAGGAGTGATTCTCAAGGTGGATCCATGGATGAAGAGATAAGACGACGTGCTACCAACGACGAGTACGGAACGTACCTGGTTTCGAACCCCACAGCAGCGGTTAGAAAATTAACACCCTTTATCATAATCAAAGCAACGGATAAAATGAAACTAAATATATATACACCAATAGACAGCATTCATGCTCTGTTTTGGCCAACGAAACCCGTTTCGTCATCGTTTCTTTTCAACCATTATTCAACGTTGAATAATCCGCTGAACAGGCGGACATTTCGGTACCTTTACAACGTTAAAATAACGTTTTGGTACTACGTTTAATCCACGTATTTTCAACATTTGTGTGCTACTCGGGAATGGAAACATGCCTACTCACCACCATCAAAGGAGGCTTGTGTCCAACCCGCATCAAGCAAAGTGATGCACACGGTTTACTGGGAACAGCATGGGGTATTACTACTTGATTTCCTGGATACCACAATTAAAGGGACATACTACGCTTCACTGCTGCGCAAATTGCGGGATTCTATCAAAACCCAGAGGTGTGGCATGCTCACAAAAGTTATCCTCCTCCTGGAAGACAACGCACCTCTTTACACTTGCATGTTGCCCAGAGAGAAGCACGGTCCTGCGGGTATGAAATCCTTCCTCATCCCCCATACTCTGCTTACCTCCCACCAACTGATTTCCACCTCTATCCAACCATAAAGTCATTTCTTGAGGGAAAGCATTTTCACGATGATGGCACGCTGATTTCTGATGTCAAGTCATGGATTTTGGACAAACCTGCAGACTTCTACAAACAAGGTGTCCACAGCTGCTTAAAGCGATGAGTAAAGTGTGTGGCCATCGAAGGTTTACTCGTAAGTGCCAAGGTATTGACATTTTAAGAAACCGAGTAAAGGACAAAACAATAGATGTTGAGAAGTATCTCTTCATTTCCCTGGAATACTTGTATTTTCAACCGTGTTGGTTCTTCCCCTGTACCCTTCAATTGGTTCTCAAGAAAAGATGGAGTTGTCGACAAGAGCCAGAAAACGGAAAGAAGGGCAGAAAGAGGCCTAACAGCGGGTAGGTTGGAGTGAAAAATGAGTCGACCACGTCTGTTATCTTCAGAACCAATTTGTATAGTTGCATGATACTTCGTTTTTACACGTTTTCTGTGGTGTTGGGTATGTCTAATTTGCTGACCAGCACATTTTAGGCGCCACTGCCGAAACTAGTAACGCAACCGCCACCAAAATTTGTCAAATGGTCCTCCCCAAGAGAATTACATGTTGAAAAAGTATGAAGTCCACAACTCAATTTTAACTATTTCTTTCATTCCAAAAAAAGAACGAAAAGTTTGGTATAAAAGAGCCACCGCCGAAATTACTGGCGGCCACGCCACGAATATTTGGTTAATAGTTTCGGCGGTGGCGCTGTTATACCAAATTTTTCGTCGTTTTTGGTATGAAAGAAATAGTTAAAATTGAGATATTGACTTCATACTTGGTCAACATGCAGCACTCTTTGGTAGCACCGACTGACAAATTTTGGAGGCGGTGGCGCCAAAAATGGGCTGGTCAACAAATTAGACATACCCGCGGTGTTATTATAGGTACACTTGTTAGTTCCCTAATTTAAGAAAAGTAACATTCCTTATGGTTCCCTAGTAAATTTGAATGTATTTATGGCCTTTTGGCATCTTTGACTTAGGCCGGGATGTGGTAAGTAAGGGATAGGGTAGGCATCAGCCAGGGCTTTTCTTAAGTATTTGTCTGGTGAAACTGAGGGAAATTCTGGAAACCTTAGTCAGGATAGTAGAGCACAGGGTTCGACCCACGTACCTACCCATCATTGTCTATCCTAAGTCCGCAACGTTACCGCCTGGTCTATAGGGCTGGGTTGATTCCCTAGTGAGGGTTGTGATGTAATCTGTGTTTAACTGGTCAAGTGACACGTCCGTATATATCAAGGAATGTCTGAACCGTATTGCAGGGCCATCTGTCGGCGTCAACGCGAAGTAGAAAAGATCAAAAATGTATGAAACAGAAAGAACCAAACCTGATTTTCTAACCTAAACTAGAACCCATGATCACAAATGAAGAGTCGGAGGAAAACGAGGAATGTCGCGTTACATACCTCTGAATATCCTAAAACGGAAGTTTAACACTCCCCTAGGACGTCCATTGGACATTTGTGCTATCTGGGAAGGTACCTTCCCAGCGTTTGCTTGGTGAGACTTTGAAACAGATGCAAATTTCATTCAAGCAGGAGAAAATATTTATAACTGACCACAAATTCTCTATTTTAAAAAATAAGAAAATATACCTGGAAACAATGTTTTAGACATTTTTTTTCCCAACCATCGGCTCAATTACGGAACTAACACAGTACAGGACAGACATTGAAATCTCCAATTCTTAATCCAATCTGAATGAAATTATATCTTTATTGAATAAAATGTTGGGAACGTTTATAAATCCTATTAAAAGCCACAATTTGTTATATACATAGTGTTATGTACACAAATAATTAATAGTTCAGGAGGAAATATTCTGAACTGTCCAAATATAGTTATAAAACAAAAAAGCAATTACTTATATTTGATGTTCAAATATAAAACATTAATTGCAATTGCAAAAATAGCTTTAAACATGATTAACCAAATATTAAACTTTGAGGAAATGTTTGACGATTTTTGCTTAAAAAAAAGCACTTGTTTACACTAAAACTACAAATTTCTTAATTGCTTTTCCACTTTCACTAATTAAATAGTTATAAAACGATAGACAAGAGAGTTAACATTTACTTTTCAAATTTCAGAAAAGCTCTGATTCAATACCAAGTTATGAGAGCGAGAATATCATATCATATTAATAAAAAAAAAAAGGTGCTTCTTGCTGTGACTCCTTACCAGCAGAGTTAAGTTCGATTCAAACTTCTTGTAAGCTTGCCATGTCAAGTGCAAAAGCTTCTATCAAGCTTATCATAACAAGCTTCCAAGTTTAAATCAATCTTGAATCATACTAGTTGGCACCTGAAAAGCTTGAAATTTCTAGCTCCTTACAACATGCTTGCTATGACACTATCGGCCAATATATCAACATAACTGTCTACGTTAAGCTTGAATCAAGCTTGCAATAAAGGGTGAGCTCAGTACAGTCAATTTCAATCTTGAATCAAGTTTTCAATAACAAGTAACCTCAGTACAGTCAATTTTAAACTTGAATCAAGCTTACAATAACAAGTAAGCTCAGTACAGTCACTTTCAAACTTGAAACAAGCTTGCAATAACAAGTGAGCTCCGTACAGTCAATTTCAAACTTGAATCAAGCTTACAATAACTAGTAAGTTCATTTTATTGTCAATTTCAAACTTGAATCAAGCTTGCAATAACAAGTGAGCTTAGTACAGTCAATTTCAAATTTGAAACAAGCTTGGTTCGTCAATCTTAACCACCCAAGCAAACATAAACTGAAAATTAAGCTTATCATATGCTTTCTTTCTATGTGGGTACATTTTACCACTTACAAACAAGGTCAAAAAATGTTTTGGGTCAGTCAGTGTTCCTTAACACTCTTTTCGGAGTTGCCTACTATAAACACGCTGGAATCTATCTCTAATACTGAAGTTAAGTTTAGAGGTCAGAAGTGGTTAAGCCTGAAGTATAGTGTCTCTCGGGAAGTACCACCACCCAAGTCTTGAAGTCGAAGAAGAAAGTGGCCTCAAGGTCTTTTTGTCTACCTACCATGCTAGTTTTTGCCTGATGTAATTGAGGGAAGCCTTGGAAAACATGAGTCAGTATAGCCGGCAGCAGGACTCAAACCCGAGTAGTATGTATACCCACCGCCAACCGAAGTGTGCTAAGTTAGGCACTAAACCATAGAGGTTGGGTCTAAACTCTAAGAGCATCTATTACGTAAAATATATTTGCACGAAGACGTAAGACCTATCGCTGAGGGCAGAACAATTGTAATTATGACGACGATGATGAATCTCTGTGCATACTTAAGTTTGAATTCTGCATCACAGAAATAACAACACACTTTTGAAAAATATAAACCCAGTTCCCCGTAGTCTAGTGTTAATTATCTATGTCATCGGATCGGCACTCCAGAGTCATACAGGTTCGAATTATGATGTCAGTTATTCGGAGTGAGATTTGCCACGGATTTCCTCATTTTCAGCACGATAATGCAGATACCTAAACAAAAGCACATGACTGATCCAGGCATGAAGCCAGAAGTTAGATTCGGCGGTTCTTAGACGCTTTGAGAGGTTCCAAGGAATGGCTGGGTATGAATTGTATATAACACATATACAAAAATAAAACTAATTTTACATAAAAATATGAATTTCTGGAAAGCGGTTGAGAATGTAACAGCTGAAAGAAGTGGTCGCCTAGGGGCATCCTTCCTCAGAGTTCTGAGCAGCTTGGACCTTAGAGATGTCACACAAAGTTGCCAACTAAATATAAAATTATTTTTATTTCAAACGTCACTACGTCAAGTTTTAAACTAATAAGAATGAACGCTAAGAATCACACACACTCTTTTCCTTACGAAGAACAGTGTTGCAAAGTCTGAGAAATAGCAGTAGAGATAGATTACTTAAAAATTATGTTGAGTTTGTAGCTCTGCATTACTTCTGATATTGGAGTGAGAGACTAGTGATACCATAACTGGAAAGACTCATATTGATACTTAAAATCAATTTGAATATATATTAAGATATATGTGAAAATGTTGGCATAGTCTGCCCATTCGTAACCCTGAACTTCTTCCGTTCTTATGCCTGTCTTTCTTGGACTCAGCCGCTATATATCTGCATATCGACATTACATCACATGCCCTAGAAATGGGTCTCTTAGGTCATTCGATAGCCTATTTTGGACAATGAAAGCACGACAAGTATCAGAGAATTTCCCATTAAAAGCACGACAGGTACCAGAGAATTTCCCATTGAAAGCACAAGAGGTACCAGAGAATTTCCCTCGATAACATGAAAGTTTCCAGAGAATTTCCCGTTAAACGACTGACAATTACCAGAGAATTTCCCTCGGAAAGCATGACAGGTACCAGATATATTCCCACGGAGAGCAATACAGGTACTAGAGAATTTTCCAAGAAAGGAACAACAAGTACCAGAGGATTTCCCACAAACAATGACAGGTACTAATTTCACACGAAAAACACCGCAGGTACCAGATAATTTCCCACGAAAAATATGATCGGTAGAAAGAAAATTTTGTAAGAGAAACACGACAGGTACCAGGGAATTTCCCATGAAAAGTACGAAAGGTACACTGTTAAAAATGTTTATTCAAAAATGAAAAAAAAAATCTCGAATTTGAGAAAATTTTGGGCTTAATCTGGCTCCGACTAAATTTTGCTCAATTTTGAACACGTAATGGTGCT